>JAZHYW010055695.1:0-40918 GCA_037355805.1 Ixodes ricinus | reverse complement strand
GGACCTCTAGAGGAAGGCGGGGTTGTGTTTTCATAACATTGAAAGCTGTGCCCAGCTCGGGCAGCTAAGGTTCTATCTCGCCACGAAGGTTCTATTTCACATCCGCGCAGCCGCGGGGTGGAGCGGTGGTATGAGACGGGAAAAGAAAAGAAGCTTTCCAGAAACTATGTCAAGGATTTCAGTTATATTAAATTATCGGCGTCTATTAAAGGGTGGTCACCAAAACTACTTGCACCAGACATTAAGGAGCTCCGATGTGCATGTATACGAGAGGATTCTCCAACACAATGGAGCTGAGAGAGATGATTTTCTTCAACGCATTGTCACTGGGGACAAATATTGAATCCACTACGTGCCCAGCCAAAGACCAAACGGACTATCAAAGCATACTTCGTCAACAAGATAAAAAAAAATTTGGGCAGTTCCGACGCAGGGCAAGGATGGTCCCGGTCTTCTGGGACCATAATGGACCAATTCGCGACTCCAGCGAAATCGACGCCGCGTAGCGGCAACGCCGAGAAGCTCAGAGAGGAGGTCGTTTCGACTCTGTCGTCTGCTATCGCTGCTTGGTTCTCGCATAGGCAGCATAGAAACAAACATCGTTCCCAGTAATTATTTTTAAGCTTCCACCGTGTCATTCCTACGCACTGACTAGAAGAAGGTTTCTATCGTCGAAAAATCGCTTAGCTTTCATATGTAACACCGATTTTACGCTGCTGTGCAAGACATTTATGGTGGTCCGCGTGTTGAACGACGAAAACGACCTCCTTTCGTCCGCCATTTCGCCTGACCAGCGCGCCCCCTATAGTTTGCTGGAGTCGCGAATAGCTGAACATAACAAGCCCAGGGGACTCAGCATCAACAGCACAACCTGAAGTCTGACCAGGTTAAAGCGCCGTGAATTGCTGACCTTTGGTGTGTTGCTGCAAGACAACGATCCCCCCCCCCACCGTCCGGGAGCGGAAAAGCAAAGCAGAGGTCTACGTTTCCAGTGCATTCGTATCGGCCATACTCAAAAAAGCTGGCAGCGACCGACTTTGATTTTTTTTTTTTCGGATAACTCAATTAAGTTTTTTGGCGGAATGAAGTTTAGTAGAAGGGACGATCTGAAAGTGGCCGTGCATATCCCTGGCTTGGGGGTCACCAGCAAAATGTTTTCTTCTGTGCCATCCAGGCATTATAAGCGTTGGCGCACATATGTTGAACGCGGGAGGGACTTCCTTGAAAAGCGGCAAATTGCTTTTAATCCCGTCTTTATAATTATGCACATAAAAAATATATATTTTGACTCTGCCTGGCACTTTGTACGGGACACCTTTTTTGCACGTCGTCAGGGCGCAGTCTTGTGACAACAGGAATCACGTGACCACCTACGTGCCTACGTTCACCGAGTAAGAGTAGGTCTGCGAGGTACAGCTGTGCAATGAGTAGCTGCGTGAGAGAGCAGGCTTTCACGTGATATATCAGCTCATCGACGTGAGACTGCGTCACGCATCACACCCACAGTCGTATAAACAAACGCAGAGCCCGCTCGCCTCTTTAAACGGTCCATCATCAAGGCCCCAAGGAAGAGTACTAGCTCCCGAGCGTATGCCGGGAAGATATTCTACGCTTCCCAATTTTTGTCGGTATAATCAGTTTGGGTAATTTGTTATATGTTCTTACTATATTTCGTTTCAGCCTAAGTCCAGACGCAGTCGACGCTATAGGAACTAAGTACCAATCAAGCAGCTTCAAAAACACGAGTCACTGGGCCTCTTTTGTTTATGATTGGTTCAGCGAGGATTGCACGCGTACAGAAACAAGACGAACACCACGACGGTGCGCTGTTGACGCTGTATGATTAGTCACATCGACTCGTGCATCGGCTGCGTATAAAACGTGCCCAAGAAATAAAACGAGAAAAGATGTCGATTACACCAATCGCAATTGAAATCATAGTTTACGGTATAAATAAAAGCGCGAGCATATAATAAACAGTATATTCCGCCGGATCCATCCGGCCAGCGGATCGTCACCATATCCTGCACTTGGCGGGCGCGGTTCATCTTGGCGTCGTCGGGGCAGCCGAAGGCCTCGGCGAACTCGAGCATGTTGGCTACGGCGCCGTTGCACAGGATCTGTCCCAGGGAGCGCCTGCCGACGCGCAGGTCCAGCACCTCGGCGAACGTGCCCACGTTGTGGCAGTGCAGGAAGCAGAAGCCGACGAAGAGCAGCTGGTCGCTCGACATGGCCGCCACGCCGCGCAGGGTCTTCCGGCGACCGCTCTCGGATTCGTGCGCCCTGCACGCCGCGTAAGGTTACAAGTCAAGAAGGTATAGCGGCAAATGCCCCTCAAAGGGAATCATATATCCTTCCGCCACCTCCAGATCCAATACCGTCCCATCGTTTCCGTGACGTCGCGGCCAACGCGCGAGGAGAGGTCTTGCCTTTCTGTACATATTTGCTTTATCTTCCGACTTTGACAGCATTGTGGAAGCCACGAGAGGGAGATTAGAGTGCTCCCCCTCCGATGGATACAAAGGCTGCTTTCGGGGCTCGGTTCCCCTCTCCGATGAATACAAAGGTCGCTTTTCTAAAAAGTGGGATCGGAGACAAGTTGGCATCACCCTGTAGCCATTATCTATTAATTGAAGCGGAACAAGGAGTGTTTCCAGTGAACTCTTCTTTCGACTGCGGAGGGATTTCAAACCGGCGCATCACGCTTGTGGGAGGAGTTTCTCCTCACCCACAGCACAAAGTACGGCGTCTCAAACGCCTCTTCGAGTGACCTTCTGCGCACTGTCATCTTTGTCTACTGGGCTGTGGAACGAGTACTGAGCATGCGCAGTATCTCGCAGCTGTGCAATATCAGGCGGTGCGCATGCGTCCACAGTCGGGTGACTTAGCATTTCTGGCCCGGATGAAAAGCGCCGGAAAAGGCGCGTAGACCCATTTCGAAAGTCATGTGCCGACTGTTAGGTCGTCTGAGCTAGAGTGCACTGAATCCTGGGAAAGTAGCGCCATTGCCTTCCCCTGGATGCCAGCCGGACAGAAACAGATTCTAAACATACACGAGACCAAAAGCTCGCGAAACAATTCGGTCTTTGCAACCGTGGTAATCACGATTTCGATCCTCTTAAATGTTCGACGCTTTAAAAGGGGTCGTTCTGAACGAGTCGTGCCAAGATTGCCATGTGGCGTCATCGTAGTGAAAGCGTTTCTCGTCAATATAGCAGTCTTTGGCACCGTGTATGCAATCAACTTATCAATCATGCTCATTTCTACCGATCTCTTACAATAATGCTGTTGTTCTCGCGTATTTCGAGACAAAAAAATTATTTTCCAATGCCTTCATCATCGACGCCGCATGTGGAGGCCTCGCGAAGGTGTGCGCTTGTATCGCCGGAGTGTGGATATCAAAATCTCGGTATACGAGAAATGTCTTTACAACGTAACCTGTCACAGGGAATTCGGATCGGCTTGCAGAGAATATAAAGGGATCAAGCCGGATGATCTGCTTATATTCCATGAACAAAAATCAGCAGAACCCATCCTTTGGGAATGATTATCTACGTTAATGCGAATAGCATCAAACGGTGCGGAGTTATGCGCGTTCGTCAGGTGGCCGGCACACTCTAGATACGCCAGCCCACTCTGAGGCGATTCTAAATTTGTTGACACTTTCACAGCCCTGCGCACGATCTCCGCAGCCCAGCACGTGCGTTTGTGTCACTTAGGAAGGCGAGCAAAGCACGCGCCATACGCACAAACACTCAAAATGGTACCGACCAGACTTTCTGGCGTCTCAGCTAGTCTCAACCAACGGTGACTTAAACGGTTGTTTATATCTTTACCATAGGACGCGCTTACAGCGCTGTCACAGCTACTGGTCGCGCGCGTTCATGCACGAGGGCTCATTCCGCTCTCGTGAGGCTGAGCACGGCCGCTACATCACCCTCTCCCGAGCGCGGGAGAGGGTGAGCTAGCGGCCGTGCTCAGCCTCACGAGAGCGGAATGAGCCCTCGTGCATGGAACGCGCGCGCACCGGTAGCTGTGACAGCGCTGTAAAGCGCGTCCCATGGTAAAGATATAAACAACCGTTTAGAGTGCGTTGAATGACTGCCTTCATAGCTCTGTGGTTAGCGCGTCTGCCTGCTGATCAAAGGGTCAACGGTTCGAATCCCAGCCGGCGCCGGTCTTTTTTATTTATTTATCGACCCGCGGCGTAAGAGGTTAGATAGCCAGATAGATAGATACATAGACGAAAAGTGCGTGAAGTAGCCAAAGAATGCTATTCGCATTGAAAAGTGGCGGCCATATTGGAGCTACTTTTCCTGGGCCCAGTGCGTTTAGTCCACCGTGCTTTAGCCTGAGCCACTGCACAAGAGCGGAACAACCGACACCGCGGAACGTGCATGTCTAAAACTACATAAGAGGGTGACAAAGTGGAATTACAATTTGTTGTGTCTCATAACCGAGCGAAGCCGTCGCTACCAACGAATGAAAACAATTAAACAAAGTCAGAAAGAAAAAAAACACGTCATGTCCTTATCAACTTTCTCTACGTGTTCTGTCATCTCCATTAATCACCAGCTACTCAAGCCAAAACTTAGCGAGTTTTCACACTCATAAGTTTTCTGACCTTTTTCTTGTTAGAGCGCTAAAACGTGTCGAAGAAATTTCAAGATATAATCCGAACGCGATTTCGTGTCCTCAACGATCAAGTAAATCTGCTAAGAAGCAGTCGCACGGCTGGCGCAACAGCTCGTTCATAACAAGGCCGTAGTGCTGCACTTCCTCTACGTCACTTGCGGGGGGGGGGGGGAAGCATACGCGAGTGGGGCACAGATTGGACGTGTGCTCCGCGTCAGCCTTCGGCTAGGACTCATGTTCAATCAGTGAAAACACGAGTGTCAGTCGAACGCTGACGTTGCACTCATGGCTGGCCTCCGATAGGTGACGTCACGTAGAAAGTCCAGCCCAACGGCCTTGTTACGTAGAAGGTGTTCTACGAGAAGTACTGCACGGAGGTAGAATGTCACAAACGCAATCTCCGCTGCGAAACTTTGAAAATTATGTTTTCCTTCTCTTCCTCGGATAACTTTGTGACATTTCATCCCCGAATTCCGATGTTTGTGGAGCACGGTAAGCCGCGAGCGAGACTGGTTCGCACAGCACTCTTTTCTTACGTTATGACGTCGAGATATGACCGCAAGTCAGCGGCAAACCCGTGCTTTGGTGGTTGCAATGTGACTGATAGAATACCGCTTAAAGATTGGACACAAACAATGCGTGAGCACTCGGCTTGGGCTCAGTTGCAGTCAGTGTTCGAGTTGTTTGTTCAACCGCTGCAGCGATTGAAATAACTGGGTTCTCACAATGTCCGGATATACAGCACATGTCCTGTGCATACTGCCAACCTCAGCGCGTGACCGATGACCATTGGTGGCATACGAAATCCATGCATCGCTTGTTCTCGCTGCGAGTTGAGAGAGCGTACACCATTTTCAAAAGTCAGAGCCATATCCGATGGCCGTCACAGAAGCCCCAACAACTTCTGGTCTTATGAAGGTGATGTACGTGGCACCCGATGTAGAGTGTCGGGATCGACTCTAGACAGCATTGATAGACTGACTTTTAAAAAGGGGGTGGACGAACGCCGGTCTCGCAGGAATTACGAGTGGGGTTTTGTATTTTCCGCGTTTATTTTATTTAGAATTCAGGGTGTTTTTCGGGATTCACAATTTGCTGCAGATTCGGCATTTTTCAGTGCCCATTTTTGGTGTCAGACAAAAATATCGGTGTTTATCGGGGTGCTCATGTTGAAGAGAGCAGGACAAAGGCATGGGGTTTCCAACCTCCAGGGAACGTATGCGCGTGCCGCGAATACTTAAAAAACGTCTCGACGCCCATATAAAAAAAAAATGGCATTCTAAAAAAAAAAAAAAGGTTTTTACATAGTAAAGAGCAGTATATGTGTTCGGAATAACACAAAATAAAACTGCATATAAAGATTTCTTCCCATGAAACTTGGCTTCTTTAGTACTTTTTACTTATTCAAGGGCTTTGAGGTTTTTCGGTTTTCTTCCGTATTTGGTAAAAACCGGTTCGAGGCTAATTAGTTTTTGGAGGTTTATTTTATTTATTTATTTAGGTATACTGTTAACCCGTTAGGGTTGTTAACAGAAGTGCACAAGGCACGAGAATACATATGACCAAATACAAAAAGAAACAAGGACACTGTATCAACAACAATTCAAGCATACAAAAATAGCGCTTGATATTGAATTTATAAATCGTCAAACAGCGACGAAGCAAAGACATCACACAATATCATCACAATACAAAACAAAAGAAAAAATTCTCATGATTATACGTGAATAGGAAATACTAAGGATTCGATAGATATTATTGAAAAAGGGTTCAGAATGCTTTTTCAAACAAGGTTAGTGTATTTGCTGTTGTTAATTATTGTGGTAGGCTGTTCCAATCAGTTATCGTTCTTGGAAAAAAGGAGTATTTATATGCATCAATATTTGCCGTATCTATTTTGGTAGTGGTTTAAGTGGTTGCCTCTGAGAGGCCTGATCTAGCGAGCAACTATGTGAGTGGTCCGTATTAAAATTAAATTGGCCATTTTGTAGCATATATAAAGAATTTAGGGCAGTGCTATTTTCTACGGTCACAGAGCGTTGGAAGGTTGAGATAGTGCTAAGCATTTCCTGTACTGATTCTGTTCTCTGATATCTCGACAATATAAATCTCAGCTGCCATCCTTTGTATTTTTTCTAGTTGTATTTATCTGATAGGCTCTAAAAGTATCGTTATAAGCATATCGTTATATAGCAGACAAGAATACATCCTGAAGTTATTAGCTGGACGCCAATATTTCATTTCGAGACGTATTTAGGGAAACTCACGAGATACGTTTATGATCCCTTTCACAAGAGCAGGCCACACTTCAACACTCCCAAGAACGAGGGTGTGGCGGGCTCCTTACCTGTGCGCAAAGAAGGCCAGTCGCAGACCGGCGCTCACGGCCATCAGGCGATGGAGAAGACGGTCAACGTCCGCGGAGTCGTTCAGGAACTTGCGCAGCTGGGACGCGAAGCAGCTCCTGTCGGATGCGGTACCTCCTGCGAGAGTACACGCATATCCTTGTTGTACACTTCGTGTCGAATATCACGCAAACCTCTCCCACAAATTGGTACTTCTCGTCGAAGGTATACCGAGCGCGACACAGAACGAGTCGGTTTATTTCAATCATTACATACAACAAAGGGATACTACAACGAAATTTCGGCGCTCATTTTTTGGTCTATATGTGTCCAAAAGAGCAGTATCACATGGAACATACCAATATCTTGTTAAAAAAGTCTCGAAAAGGAATTTTAAAACGAATTAAACGATTAGCAAAGAGCACCTGGTGGATGTCGCTAACGCCTCGTTTGTAATGCTCGTCTAGGAACCTTGAGAGCTAGTGACGGAAATCGTCTCGCCTCCGGCCACGACGAGAGAAGGGGGAAGGAGGAACTCCCTCTTTCCGAGAATCCTTTTTGTGTGTCGCAGAAGTCGCTATTGTCCCCCTACAAGATTATAGAAGATTAACCCGTCACTCAAAATTCGTACAAAAGCAGCCGCTTCGGTGGCTGGACCGACTAGGCCATCCTCTCGACGTCAGCCTCGCCGTAGCTTTGCTCGTTTGAGACGATTTACGTCACGATTGCGCTGGGCCTTCTCCGAGCGCTTGCCAGAGTGGGCCGTTTATAACAAAAAATACAGCCACCAGGATCAAAATACAAACGGGCGATTGTCATTTACGGATATTGTGGATCATATTCAACCTATTTTTTGAACACGACGGGAATATTTCAAATTTCGTTGAAGTATCCCTTTAAAGGCCATAACATAAATTACTACTAAAGCGGCCTCAGACAGGGCCCTTAGCCAAGCAATAATATTAAATACTCGGATTTTACGGACTTCGCGGAATACACATGCTAAAAATATTAAATTTTACGGAGATGCAAACTATACAAAGATTTTTTTTTTTTTTTGCAGGTTGTGGTGTTGTGTTAAGTCGGAGTAAACATTTTAACCCTAAATTCTTCCGGCTTTTGGAACATTTTTCACGTAGAAACCTAGCCACGAAGATAATGCATGGCCAGCTGTCGGAAACTGGTCGCTTGGGAACTGTTTCCGATCCTTCGATGTCGTCCGGCGACTTCGCCAAGTCTCTACACGACGGCCGGACAATTATTTTTATATTGTTTTCCACGAACCACATATGACGTTTGGGAAAGAAATGTTTATTTAGGTAAGTTATACACTCGTAATTTACTTTTTTTTTCTTTTTTTCAATTCACCACGGGGCAGTGAACCATACGAAACACCTGCCGCGAATCGAGGCTTTCACTATAATGGTGGACGGAAGGCGATTTCTGATGCATCAAAGCTGTGTGAATCAACCAACATTTTGTAGTATACCTTCCCAGATGCCCTTACATGCATCTAATCACCTCTGTTGGGGGATCAAATTTGAGCTCGCAACAATCTGTATGCCAGCTACTTGTCTCGGTCGCAAAATTATAGCCGTGCGTATCAGTCAAGTTTGTATACGTGCACTCGAACGGTGCGTCAACATACGATATCTCTGTACTTATCTTTTTGTGTCATTCAAACACTTCCGCGTTTGTTATCTCAGGCCGTTATCAATCGGGTAGTAGCGACATATATCCTCTCGATAAACGGGATGATATTTTTTTTTATATAGTAACTCGGGACTAAAGAAGCATGTAGGGTGTGGCAACAGGAGTAAATTCAGATGATGAACCGCCTATTAAGGCTAATTCAAACACTTGCGACTGCTCACGACCGGAGAGGTTAAACACTTGTTTTAACCCTCTTCTGGCGGGTCACGGCCTGCTGCGTTGCTGCGTAGTCGGTCCTAAGAAGTCAAAAGAGGCTTAAAAACCGGTTTTGTCGCAGTGGACCGTAGTCAAACACAACTGTGTGAACGGTCATTTACCCCAGCGATTGAAGAAGGTTCGCTCCCGCGACGAGAGACACTACGAGTCTACGACGTCTGTTGTCAAAAGAGTTCAGGCCCGTTCACACACTTGCGACTTCTTAGGACCGGAGAAGGTAAAAACCGAGCCGGTCGTAAGCCGTCACGAAATGCTTGAAAACCGGTCGTGTCGAAGTCGATCGCAGTTAAACGCAAGTGTGTGAACAGACCTTTATTGAAACTGCCTATTGTTAGGTCATGTCAGTGTTGGACAAAATACTCAATAAAAGTATTTAAGTTAAGTTACTAAATACCTGCTTCATAAAGTATCTAAAGTACTACTCAAGTTACTTTCACTGTAAAGTATCTTGAGTAGAGTACAAATACTTCGAAATGTATTTCAGTTACTTTTGAAGATACTTCCGCATTGCTTAATTTGTATCGACATAATTGACAACGACAATTATGCAGCTACGCAAATCTGGGTTACCAGAATGGTTTATTAGCACGCAACAACACAAAACGGAAAAAAGTATCGTAGAGCTGTTTTATGCAGTGCGATTATAAACAGCAAAATATTGTCACGAATGATAAATGATGAGGGGGCGAAAAACTGAAGAAACTAAACGTTTAATGGCGCGAACATGTTCCCAAAACAAAATAAAGAAAGCCTAGCGTCGCAGGCGTCGATGTCGGCGAAACAGCAGGATCGAGCGCTGGGGCGAGACTGACTCTGGACCGCCACTCGGAGCACCTTTTGTACCCGCGTGGGTTTCTGGAACATTCGGCGTAGAAAGTTCGGCGCGTAGAACGTTCGTAACTCGATGAGACGACAAAATTCTCGAACTTACCAGAATTTCAAGTTGAAAGAATAAATAAAAGAGAAGTCCGCTTTCTGGTATCGAACCCGAAGCCTCCGCGCGAGAGCCAAGCGAGGTAACCATTCGACCACGCGCTCGCTGGGCAACGCGCGTGGCAGTATCACTGATAGATGTTACAAAACATATTTGGGGCAACAAGAAAGAGATCGCTTAAGCTATTGGGGAGGAGATCAGAGCTGTGGCGCCCCGAGCGGTTAACTTTAGAACTAGATGGACGGGGACAATAAATACAATGGCTCAGCGCTCGGCTGACTTAACCGAACGCGGCGTCAGCGTTCGGCTGCAGTTCGTGTTCTTCGGTGAGAGGGAGGAGGGGCTCTTCTGTTACCACTCTTGCCTGCATGAACAATGAGGCATGCATGATGCCCAGCTCAGTACAAAAGCCCCAGTGGGTCAAGTTCGCATCCTCTGAGGACTGCTTCCGGGGGAGATCCGGCACTTAACTTCACTTCACTAATTGTTGCACATGCCTATCGGCATGTGCGCAGGCCTTGTGTTGGGTAAACACCGAGGTGTGGAGGTGACAAACGGATCAGAGCGCTTCGCCAATAGTGACATCGCTGAATATCACATCCTGTGGCGCACCTTAGACGCATCGTTTAACTACAATCCATATTCACTATAAACGAACTTGGGACACAGATATGAGTGAATGGATAACAAAGAGAACTCCAGATAATAGCCACGGCAGTGGTAGCACCTTCTTTAAGTCGCGTTCAGAAAAGCACTCAACGTTGGGGGACACTTTGTTGGCATTTTGAGAGGTCATCCAGCTCCTAGTTCGTTTTCTGTACTGTTCTCTGCTTATCAATGTTCGCTTACAGGCAGTGTTCCCGAGAGCAATAGGTGCCGGACTAACAACACAAGGAACAAAATACAAAAAAAACAAACCTCGACGTTTTACTTTAGCGGGGTCAAATATACAAAAAGCAAAACAAAATATCTACTTTTTTTTGTGTGTCCACTTCTCATTTTCTTCTATTTTTTTATTTTCTTGACACTCAAGTCTGCATTGTTATCGTAGGTCATTTCCCGGTCTGCTTGCGCCTCAGGGTGGCATCTTTACTTCCGTAAAACCACACCTTTTGTTTGAGAATTTTTTGGGGGGAAACGCCATAGAAACAAAAGGCGCCTTTGGGAAGGCGAGGGAGAACCTTCATTGTACGAACTTTGGGCTGAAATAGGAATCACAGTCGACAAAAAAGCGATATTTTCACGAGCTGAGTCAAAGTCACCGTAGCTAATCGGAGCTAGCAACAGGATTCGGTTGCTCGAAAGAATGTTCACGTTTGCTCGTGACACGCCCACGCCACTTCATACCGAAAAACTCGGAAAATGGCGAAATGTCAAAAATGTATTTAAGATAATGAGTGCAAGATACTCGAAATTGTAATTAAAATGGAGTATTAAATACTTTCCATCAAAGGTATTTGCAAGATACCAAGATACTCCAAAAAGTATTTCAGATACAGTATCTTGAGTAAAGTATTTGAGATAGGCACAACTCTGGGTCATGTTTCCTGTTTTGAGCCCGTTTACAATCTTTAGAGCTATTGTTATCTTTTTTTTCCACAGAGTAAACCCGCGGCGCTGAATTTGATTCTGCCTAATAGCATTTGGCGCGACCACCGGTGCGGCGTTATACATTGGCGATGGTTAACAAACACAGGGCACATCAATATGCATATATGCTAGACAAAGTAACCCTGGAGCGAGACGACAAAAAATGACCGCATCTCCACGTGGTGAATGATGTTGATTGGCGAGCGCAAGCTCGGGTGGTGCTGATGATACTGATTTTGGTCATAGGTATTGCTGCTTGCTGTCGGCGTTGACGCTTTTGCCGCCGCTTCCCGAGCTCTCAACTCCGGGTCCGCTTGGCGTTTTTGACGCTGTGCAGCAGCTTCTCGCGCCCTGGTCTCCGGAGCAGCTTGCTGTCTACGTAGACGCTGAGGCGCTGCATGCCGAGCTTTTCGGTCCTTTTCATTCATGGCAGTAGGAGAATGTGTGGTTTTCTTCTTTTTTCTTTTTTTAAGCAGACAGATGGGATGGCATCTCAGAAGCCCCTACTCTTTTTTTTTCTTCTTTTTCTTTTTTCATAATTTTTTTTCATCTTTTTTTTCCAATTTTTTTTTTTTGCCCTACACGAGCACGTGAGCATGTGCTCACGTGCTCGTGAGCACGTGATCTCACGAGCAGAAGCACGAGCACCCGACGCCGGCCTACGGCGGACGGACACACGGACATGGCTAGCCCCTAAGGGCTTCGCCCCTAAAAGGACTGTCAGACACGACTGCGCTCGGAGTCTCGTGCAGGTAGGCACGTTTCTGGGGTGAACGCGACGACATATTCGCACCAATTGGAATGTGCCACGAAAAGTGAGGAAAAGGGATAAAACTTCTCCCGTAATATGTCTGATGCGCATTGACATATTCAAAAATTAAAGCAAAACGACACAGTATTTTTTTTTTAATGGGCTGATGTAACGATTGCGATACAGTTATTACGATGAACAGAATAGCGTTAGTCTTCTCTTGTTTAATTTTTCACAATATGAACAATAAGGAGGAGGAGGAGATTTCTCTCGCCTTCCCCTCTATTACCTGTGATCATACCAACCGCGCATTGCGCACGGATTCTTCAAGTTTGCTGACGCGGCGCGCTTTTGAGGGTTACGATATTTCGAGTTTGGACCTCATATTCTTCAGTGGCCACAGCCACTACAAATAGAGGAGCAAGTAGAGTGAACAAAAGCATGAGAAAATAAAAAGTAAAAGATATATTTTCTAAGCGCACGCGGTTTCGAATTTGCATATTACACGAAGAACAAATATCTTTAGCAAAACAAGCTAATCGTTGGGCTATCAAAACGAGCTCGAAGTATGATTCTGGAATTTTATGATATTAGTCTCTATGTTAGAAAATAATAGAAGTACTCAGAGTCGGTTAACTGCTAACACAAAGTACAGGGGAAACAGAAATACTAATTTTGGCAGCAATATTCTAAGAGCCTGCTGTTTTTCGTTAACCCACTTATGCTGCGCGTTGTGCTGTCACACATTAAAATGTGTCAGCACATTTTAATATTTTATAAATGGGTCAAACCATTTGTTTTTATGTTTTGTTGCATCTTAATAAATGAGAGTTCTGCCACCCAGCGACAACACCTCGCAATGTATCTTCGCCTTGTGGAAAGCTCCGAAATCAGTACTTTCCTTACGGATTTAACAACATAGCATGTTCGCGTAATAAAGTATCTTTTTTCTGCACTCGACTAACGACTTAGGAGGGTCGACCAACAGTTGGAAAATAATGACTTGATTAACCTACGCATAAAAAGTCTCACCGAGCATAAATATTTTCATGCCAAACGATCGTTCTCTTACTTTACGTGTAACCATATGGCGCAGCGTCGGGGCTACTGCTTTTTGCTTTTATTTTCTTGGTTTGCTCATTGTTTTTGTGCAGGTTCAAAATACAAGAAATGCAAGAAGAAGAAGATATGAAAGAAATTCTTGAAAATGATGAAGAAGACGTGTCCGCCATCTACAACAAAACCACCTGAAACTAGTATCAACTCGAATGAACGCGGTTGATGAAGATTCCGGTTGATTAATCGACAACTGGAGTGGGAGGATTCTGAGAGCCGGAATCGAAACAGGTGCTGGCAGATGAACGCCAGCTGGGGGACATTGTGCCAACGACTCAGGGAAGGATGACCAGAAACAAGGTGGCTCAGCATGTTGTAGTTCTGGGATTCAGGAACAAGCTAGGAACCCACTCGGACAATGAACGCACTCGACGATGGAAGGCTGGCGTCCCACAGGAAGATTCTTGCCTGGCACAGACTTCTACCGAGGATTATTTTCAGTTCGGTAGTACGAATATTTTTTTCTTGATTGTTGTTGGGTTCTTTTTAATTGGCTTTAATAACTGAAGAAACTTTTGGCCAATTACGGCCCTCATTTTTTATTTTAAATTGGAATAATCCTGTTATACCGTCATCTGGTGCAGGCAGAGAAAACCCAGCTCTCACTTAGAAATTGTAATTGTAAATGTTGTTGGGTTCTTGGCAGAAAAAAGAATGAGAAGGTACGCATTGTTTTTTGTTTTTTGTTTTTAATTTACCAGGCTGACGTACTGCTTATTAAATTAGGTGCTTTGTTGGAGTGTTGATTTTGAAGGGATACAACAAAGTTTCCGGCAAAGAATGCTAGTCTGACAGTGGCCTCGTTGGACAGTGGTGATGGATGGGTGGATGGATGCTAAAGGCTGTATATCTTTATAACGGGCGGTAGCTTGCGCCGCCTAGCTTATAAATTGGAGTGGTGGCCAACGCTATGCGTAGAGATAGGTTGGTACACACGCAATTTCTGCATTGTGCTGATATTGAAAAAGTACGAAAAGCCGCGAAGCTACGATCTTTGATGGATCTGCTGAAGGCAAGATTTGCTCAAACCAAGAAATAGTGACGGCTGCTACGATAACTATAGTGTACTCTATAAAAAAAAAACAAAAAAAACACGGGTTTTGAAGCACAATGTTTTGAAAGCCCCTAAAAAAAAAAACGGGTGTCTAGAGGCTTCACGGGTGGGCGAAAAACGCCGAGTCACTGTGCTGCGGATGCATGCGCGGCGTCTGCTATTCTGCAGAGGGAAGCCACCGCGCATGCTCAGAACGCTTTCTCCAGCACAGTAGGCAAAATCGGTAGCGCGCAGAAAATGATTATTGGAATGGTCTATACACCAACACAGTGTTTTCAAAAACAAGCCCGCTTTGAACACACCAGGTGTGAGCACTGCACGTGCGCAGATACCAAATTCGGGAGGAGTGAGGCGCCTCCGCATGCGGAGTACCGACAGCAGCGCCACCGCAGTGGCGTGGCGTCAGTGAGTTGAGTAACGTTGGGGATGGGAACCATAAGAGGGCGCCACCGAAATACTGGGCGCTAATACAGACGCTGGTGCCTGACCTGAGCGTCTCGGCGGACCACCAGGGGTCCGGCTTGCCGACGCCGTCCACCTGGCCGCCCTCGTAGTCGAAGGCGTGCGTGAGCTCGGTGCCCAGCATGGAGCCCAGGGCGCCGTAGTTGACCGCCGGCGGCGCCCCGTGCGAGTAGACCGGGCGCACGAGGACGTCCACGTTGAGCAGCAGCTCGTTCAGGGAGCGCACGTAGGACACCTCGAACTGGAGGAGCTCCTCGTCGCCGGACTGGAAACAGATTGTTGGAAGACAGTTGCGAACACTGTGTTCCGTTCACCCCTAAGCTGAGAGTGCGGTGGGAGCTACGGCCTCGCCGAACCAATCAACCACCTTCCATACGTCACCCAACTCCCCTCTCTGCGCATGGGTATGGGCGAGAGCATGATCACGTGACGAAGATATAGACGTATAAGTGGTCCAACGAGCGCCTAGCTCCCACCGCACTGTCAGCTTACGTGCGAATAGGGGCCCCTTTGCTGCACCCACGAAGCCCTCAGCTCAGTGGAAAGGGTGGGGGACTTTTTTTTTAATACAGTTTGCTCAGACAATGCATATTGTCTGCGGCATCAAGGCTGGTCTGACGAGGCCTTGCTGCCGCTATAAACCAGCAATACAACAATTTATCACTGTCGGCAGCCACACAGAAAAAAAAAACGCTCCAATTAAGTAATTTGTGTTAGAAAAACAAGTGTTTGCAAAAAACAAACAAAACAACATTGCAATAGCATAGCAATAGTGCAAAAGTTAAGTTCAGTTTTCATTTATTTTTCAGCTTGAGTTCAAAACTTGCTTTAAAAGATGCTTGTATTTGCTTGGGAAAAGCCTGGCCAAGGCTTAGGAAAGGGAGCAACTCGAACCGAGACCATTTGTAATATAATGGCGGACACATCCTGCGCAGGTTGATTGCCCGTGCGCGTGCGTGAGTTGTCACGTGGCAAGTGGGATGGCGGGTGCAGAGGCGGAGAAAAGGTTGGGAGGCGCTTGTTGAGACGATGGACGCTTTCGCGTCCTTCTCGCAATTTTTAATAATGCGAAAGCATTAACTGTCCCATGGAGCGAACCGACATCGTCAGCTTTCAAACCACGCCAAACGTTGGCCAAACGGAGCCTAAAATCCCCTTTCCCAAGCGAAGCCGATTTCTGATGAATTATGCTCCCATTGGATGGCGCGCGTCATCAAGGAACGAGGCTCCCATTGGCTCTCGTGCGGCGTAATTCCAAAAAAAGTCACCAGAGAAGCCCTCTCCATGGCGGCGCAGCGCACCGCTCCCTCCGCGTACCGCCGGTAAGAGGAGGGAGCGGTGGCGGCAGAAGCCAGAGCCCGTCCGGGCAGACTCCGAAGAGGTCGCAACGGCCGAGCCTCACCGCGGCGCGGCCACTTCACGAAAGCGCACGCTCGGCCGTCCGCCGGCGAAACGTGGCCGTCCACGCCACAACGCCGCAGACGAACTAAGGGAGGGAAGAAGGACATTCATGCTTTCGCATTCACAACTCATAAGAAGTCCTTAAGTGTCCTCGGACTTTTGCAAACGGCCCCCGCGCCCTATAGAAGACTTAACATATTCCGTGTAAAAGCTCGAGTACAATCTGCGGATTCAGCGTGTTCACCGCTGGGCTCGTGTCGGGGATCCACTAACGATGACATCATGCGTGGGCCTTGTCTTCTAGGCGTGGTACTGCCCGTGTCCGCGTCCTTACTGGGGTGGTGGCGTTGTCCCGTCGGTCGACGGTGTCTCCCAGGGCCTGCCTGACGGCGAGCCAGTTGTCCACGAACGAGGGAGACAGGTCCGGCAGGCGGGCGTAGCGCTCGTACTCGGGCGTTTTGCCGTCGAACACGAAGAACTTGGGCAGCGTCTCGCGGAGCGCCTCGAGCTTGGCGAAGGCCGCCACCCGCGTCGCAGCGTCCATCCAGGACGCATGCCGCAGCCGGTCTTCCAGGGTGCCCCGGACGCGCTTCACGACGCCCAGCACGTCGAACACGGCGTCCGGGGACAGCAGTACCTGCGTTTGTTTTCGGCCCAATAGAAAGTTGGAGTATAGATCGTTTGGATACCTGCGATAACGGTACCCGATAACGACAAAATGCACGCGCAAAGGCGTCGGCCAAGAACCAGGTATCGTTATCGGAGTCATCGGAACGATCTACTAAATCTTGCCCATATCATGACGTTGCTGCGTTTTTTCCACCTTTTGACGTAGAAGTAGAACTACCGCACATCTTTCTCCGCGCTTGGAAGGAAGTGCAAAGTTGCGAGTCGATATCACGAAAACTTGGTCACGGAAGTAACGTCTCTCGAGGCGTATACACCAGTGACGCGGCAAACCATGCTGTCGCGGCAGCCACAAAAGCGCCGTCGGCTCCTTTCTTTTTTTTATTTCTTTCTGGCAATTGGCTGTTTTTAGTGCGCAGCTTTTAGGCGCCCTTCCCGGTTTGAGCGGCGTCGGCGTAACTGCGCGTTGCATTATGGTACGCTTTTCCCGAGCGGTACGAGTGGTTTGTTCCCGATACGAGTGGTTTCCTCAAGCCATAATATGGTGTGATCATGGCTGCAAATTTCAAATGCTATTATTTAACGCGTTTTTTTTTCTTTTTGTGGCATAGTTGTGCATTTTTTGGGAAAAGACGTTCCACACACCAAGAACCATAGCTTTCATGGCTGCCGAAACACACCTCGCTTACTCTTGAAAGATCCTTCAACGGTTCGATATATTGACGGCCGAAAGACCACTTTAAGCTATCGGTTACTGCGTGTATGACATGTGTTCAGTACTGGAGACGAAGCGGCTGGCACGTACCTTGGTGACGAATCCCTGCCACTGCGGTCTCATGAGCCTCTGGCCGAACGAGCGGCAGTGGCTGTGCACGTCCAGCGCCGAGCAGCGCCCCTGCGGCCAGAGGGTCTGCGTCTCCGGCAGGCTGCGGAACTCGTGGGACGTGTGGCAGCCCAGCAGCTGAACCACCCGCCACCCGAGGTACCAGGACGAGAGGCCGTTGGACACGTTGTCCAGGAAGAGCGTCAGCATCGCCTGTGCGTGGGGGCCCGCTCGGTCAGTCGGACAACCCCGTTGACGCGAGCAAGCAATCGGAGCGCCCCGGAAACCTTGAAGGCACTATGCGTGGAGTTTGATTTTAATCCGAAGAGATTTTATCGTGAAACGTTCTTTGGCTATGTGTTCGGCATTTCGTGCAGCTCAAAAGTGAAGCCTCGATAAAAGCGTGGCCGCGAGGCTCGACACTGATTGGTGGACGGGTGGGAGAGCAGGAGTGGGGTGCTCGACGCTGATTGCCTAACGGGGAGGTAATGTGACCAGTGGTGGAGTGAGGAGGAGAAATAGACGAGGAGGCGAGGTGCGACAGGGGAGAGGGTTGGAAGGTTCTCAAAGATTACAAGGTTTATTACTTCGAGTGTAGACATGCCACGCGTTAAATTATCTGATGAAGAGCGCCGTGAACGTAGGCGTTTGACTGAACAGGCTAGACGAGCTGCTAAACGATGATATAAACGTTTGTCATGCTAGAACGTTTCACGTATGTAACATATTTCCCTAACTAATTCGTCAGACACTCAAAAAAAAAATAAGGAGGTGACGGTTAGACAAGGCTTGTCTTCACCGTGTATTAGACTCGGCGGACATTAAATGAGGGAATGATCGTCAGGATAAGTTGACGAATTAACTAAAATCTCTTAACTAACTTTTCATTTATTGGTTTTAGGGATCATGTTGGAATTACTTTCAGAGGCGAGAGCAACTGAAAGAGTTTGCGAAAACGTAACGATTTTTCAGGTATTAATTGATCCATTATCCTAGTTTTTTTCGCCCGACTTAAAAATATCGCGCAAAAAGAGCGCATGAAGCTCTGCCCACAATGACGCTTGGAAGCGTGACATAGTTGGTTTAGGTCACGTAGTCCCTTGTGTCATCGCTGCAACCACCGAGATGGTGACACGATGATTGAAACGACGACGCGGGCGGGGCTCGTGACGATCTTTTCAAGCGCAATTTCTAAATCCGTAAAAAAAAAGTCATGAAAATTGATTGATTAATTACAGTGGTTCTCAAATGGGGTCCGCGGACCCTTAGGGGTCCGCGAAGGCATTCTAGGGGTCCGCGAAGCCCCGCCTCATCAGTCAAGCCCGGCAATAAAAGTTGTCTTTTTTCAGATCGAGAAGGAATGTTTCCATTTTCGGGCTAGTTTTCTGGTGTGTATGTCAATAAAAGAAGTCTACTTTACACTAGCCCTTAGTTAAATTCATTTATTACGTCGTTATTATATTTAACTTATACATTCCCCCTCCCCTCACCACCAAAAAGGTCCTCCATCATCTCCACCGATCCACAAGGGGTCCGCGAAACATCGATGGTTGAGAACCACTGGATTAATACATCAAAAACCATTATTTCCTCACAAATTCTTTAAATTGGCCTGACCTCTAATAGTGATTTTCATCAATACTGCGATTCCAGCATGACCCTTAACACCACCAATTCACAAGTTAATTAAGAATTTTTAGTTAGTTAGTCAACTTACCGCATGATAATTATCCCCAAATCTAATGTTAGCCGACCTTGATCAATTAATGGTGAAGACA
Organism: Ixodes ricinus; assembly: GCA_037355805.1. Taxonomy (NCBI): domain Eukaryota; kingdom Metazoa; phylum Arthropoda; class Arachnida; order Ixodida; family Ixodidae; genus Ixodes; species Ixodes ricinus. Next base: position 21,473 of record JAZHYW010055695.1, on the reverse strand, counting down.
GAACTCGTCTAACCCTCGCGGCCTATTAAAAAAAAACAACTTCGAATTAAGATAAAATATAGTTCGTAAGCATCAAACAGGACAAAAAGCCCCATATAATGATGACTCTCGCGCTCCCTGCAAACTGCGGTCCAGGAAACTGCAGCGAGGTCTTCAGGAAGATCTTAAAATCTTGCAAACAAATTGGCAACTATATCCGTGCCGTAAAAAAAAAAAAAAAGTGATGAACTATTTTAAAAGGCATCAGAAAAAAGAAAAGAAAAAAGGGGATGGCGTTGCTGTAGGCCTGTTTCAGGAGTCCGAACCAACTAAGCAGCAGGTGGGCTTAAAACGCACCAGTAAAAATAATTTGAGGTGTCTTATATACCATATATGGCATATTTCAGGGATTAGTGTCGACAGAGAAAATGAGTGCTGGATGTTTCGGGCGCCTCGAGCACATATACACTCAAAAACAAATACCACCTCAACGTACTAAAAAAAAAGATTGACATTATTAAATATTTGTTTTCTTGACAGTTATACAAACATTTTCTACAGCATTAGAAAAATATTAGAGAACCCGATTTCTAGCTAAAAGAGAAGTCCCTACTTCAATATCAGTCGCCAGAGTCGTCAGGCTCAATAACCGGCACTGTTTTTCGGCAGTGATAAACCAAAGGTGGTGTTAAGACATATGCTTTCTTTTCTTAGTCCCAGCTGATGCCAGAGAGTTGTATCGGGGATATTCACTAGTATGCCCTATTCGAATGCACTGTTCACCGGGCATACTCAGAACGAGCTCACACTCATAGACCGGCAATCCCAAGACCGGCAAACTTGATGGTGCGGAATGCGCGTTGCAAAAGCTCTGTGGAAGCTTGCCGTCCGCACGCGTGGAGCAGCTACGCACCCAGCTATGGCCGCCAGTGAATACCCCTATAATGCCAGTAAGCACGATTCCGAGTTTGCATTTGAACTGTGCATATGTTTTGCTTCATGTGCTCTCTTACGTTACGTTGGCATGTTCTCAGTTCCAGTCCGCTGTGCGCCTGAACGTGTGATGTGGCCCGTGGCGAAAAATGATTGAAGAACACTGGATGCGCCATTGCGACCGCAAGAAAAGCATGCGAAGGAAAGGAGCTCCTTCTTTCTCTCTCCTCGAAAAGAAAGCGTCGAAGGAATGCCGTTTCGTACAATCCTTTAGACTAGACACTGACAAAACGAAAACGGCAGGAAGATCCTTCACCTGCCCCGCCTCCAGCGCGAGCTTCCCACCTTCCACCTTGCATCGACGCCTCGTAAGCCTCCATAGCCAAAGCCTGGCAGATCGTCACGAGAAGCGGCCGCCGAAATGGAAAAGGTGGAACGGCAGACAACAGATGAGAGGAGAGCCACGTGACTGGCGCCCCGCTGCGGCGAGACGCCGAAACACGCTTTTCCCGAGCGAACTAGTCTGTTTCTGGTCCTCGCCGCTGCAAAGCTGTGCGCTGACGTCCAGGTTCTCCCGAGAAATGGCTCTTGATTCTCTGTGCTACCAGATCCTGGCGCTCCAAATCTGCGACCGGGCACTCTTTGGCTCCGTCATCGAACTGCCACGCTTTGTGAGTATAGAGGAGACCATGCTCAAGCGCGCGGAGCGCGTGCTGAGCCAGACATTGAAAGAGCCTCCTGTCGTTCTCATCCAGCTTCTGAGTGCAAGAAGATGACGCGCCCACCTTAAAGTAGTGTGGGCTGTGGATGTGCACGATGTCGGTGCTTCGGATGCTCTTGCCGCTGGCGTGGTACTTCTCAAATGGATCGAGCCACATCTGGTACGTGGTGCTCGGTAGCACCGATATGATGCGCGTCCAGGGAACGGCCACGCTTCCTCCTCTGGCGCCCTGGACACCAGCAGGCTTTCGATCCGCACCACGGTCTCCACCAGGTCCACGTAGTTGGCCTCGCCGCCGATGAGCGTCGCCATCTTGGTGATGAGCGACTGGTAGGCGGCACGCACGTTCGCCTGCAGGACGGACCTGCACCCAAGAATAAATTTCTTAGACAAAAGACGCTCTCCGTGCTTCTTACAAGTATACTGACATTCTATGAAGTGCCGACTACGTGACGATGACGTAATGAAGCTTATTCGTGCTATCGACTCGACTGCCGTTGTAATCATTGATTCGGATTTCGTTCGCTGGCGCGATGCAAGAGGAGCCTGCTCGCCTGTCGGGGCTGCTCGGGTAGAGCGAGACGACCCTGCGCCCGCGCTCGTCGGCGTCTATGGTGTAGGTGAAGGTGACGCCCAGGCGCCAGCGGATGTCCAGCTCGAGGAGGAAGTCGAACAGCTCGGCCAGCTGCGGCGCGGCTCGCTCGGGCCAGGGCTGGCCGTGCAGCCGGAAGAAGCCGCGCATGGACCGCACGCTGTTGCCGTAGCGGGAGAGGCTTCCCACGCAGGACCGGTACAGGGCCACCAGCTTGTCGATCTGGGACTGGTTCTTCCGCGCGATCTGGGACGTCTCCAGGGACACCATCAGCATCTGGCGCACTTCGCGCTGGGCCTCCGTCAGCACGCTCACCTGCGGGGAGTGGACGCGACATTACCAAAGAAAACAGTTTGCTGCATTTATCGTTTCCAGTTTTATGCCTTTACGGTATGAGGTAAGTTGAAGACAATATTGGTGGGAGCCAGGAAACAAAACATAATTTATATAAATTTGAATTTCATAGTTTGTTCTGGATATTGATTATGTTGGATCCATATCCGCCCAAGAGCAGAATCTACTCAATATCTCAGTAGCAGAAAAAACCAACGGCCATTATTGGTTATACCCCCATGGCCGAGCCATTTATCATCGGTCGGTGCACTGTAACGGGTTGGCACCTTCAATGGTCCTCAGTTCAATCAATGACTGGGTCAAGAAGGGCCCTAATCTTGTGGTTGAGTATTCAGTGCGATTTCCTCGGTGGCCACGAAAATGCCGGACGTCTTCCTTGCTTCGTGGCCGTCATCAAATAACATCTATGGGAGTCACAGCTTTCACGAGTATGGCCCGATGTCGGAGTATCGAAACTCTTGGAGTTTGGTCGGTAGCCGAACACTTGCTGAATGGCCGATCATCTGCCTAGTGATAGATTGGCAATGGCCAATATGTGATCTAGATCGCACATAGCTAACGCGTCCGCTCGGGAGTGGAATTGTTTGCACATACAAAGAATTCTGTCTGTACCGCAAGTACAGACAAAATTTTACAAAAAATCAATATAAAACAAGTTACTAATATAAAATAAATGCCCTTTGATCGTCCTTAAAGCCTGTTCCCTACCTGGGATTTCGCTGTCGCCCCTGTTATTTTGTTTCAAATTGGCTTGTTTATAAAATTATCACCTATTGGCCGTATTTCGGCCCTGTTCCTTTATCTTAATTGGTTTAAACTTGTTATACCGTCTTGTGGTGCAAGTAGAGAGAGAAATGTTTATTTCTTCTCTTTTTCGCTCTCACTCAAAAACTGAAACCAAAAGTGTACCGCAAGGGAACTATTTGGCACTCTACGCCTGTTGTCTAACCTAGATTTACACAATGGGATATGTTCCCCCCAAGCATTAAAAAGTACTTATGGATCTGATGCATCAGATGCATCACTAAACACAGGAGGAGGAGCATTGAAGACTGAGAGGGAGAGAAATATGCGGAGCGCAACTTCGTCTGCTTCTGCACAGGCGTTCCGATGATCTCAGAACGCCGAGCTCTTATTGGCTGATTCAGAAAAAAGAGTGGGTAGACCTCGAGGCATCTATAGCATTGAGGTGTACCCATTATCCTTTTAATCAGAGCCAATCAGAGCTTAGCGTCGTTCTGACGTCACCGCAACTTCAGCGCAAAAAGCAGGCGACTTGCTCTCCGCATAGTATCAGGGTTGCCAGTAATTATTTACTTCTTGCACGACTGACGCGGCGTTCGAACTAATGTGACCCTTCCGGCCGATTAAAATTGACCGCATCTCCACGTGGTGAATGATGTTGATTGGGGCGAAGCTCTGGTAATACTTGAACATGATTGTAAACCTGAGACTGGGGCAGAAGAGAACACAACAGAAGGTAGAAACAAAGGAGGCAACGTTCAAACTCAGCTGCAAAGTTTATTTCGTACACACTTTTATACCACAATTCCAACGCCGTCTCCACAAAAAAAAAAGTTTTGACAAGAGGACAATGACATTTGGGTAAAAAAGGTTTACCCAAATGTCATTATCCTCTTGTCAAAACTTTTTTTTTTTTTTTTGGAGACGGCGTTGGAATTGTGGTATAAAAGGCGTGTACGAAATAAACTTTGCAGCTGAGTTTGAGACGTTGCCTCCTCTGTTTCTACCTTCTGTTGTGTTCTCTTTCTGCCCCAGTCTCAGGTTTACAATCATGTTCAACTTACACCAGCTCGCCTGCACTCTGACTATTTTTTTGGTAATACTTGTCTGCGTAGACGCTGAGCCGTAGCATGCCAAGCTTTTCGTTCGTTTTCATCCATGTCAGAAAGAGAATCTGTGGTATGGAACGTGGTTATATACGCATTTGAGCATTTGACCGCCGCACCTCTTCTCGTCTGTTGAACAAATGCATGCAAAGTTTAACGCGATTATATACGCATTTGACCGCAGCGCCCTCTCCTGTATAGACGCTGAGCGGCTACATGCAACGTTCCATCCATGACATCCCCAGCTCTTGAGTTACTACCACATCTCAGAGCCCCCTACTCGTCCCGCAGTCGTGGCCGAGTGGTTAAGGCGATGGACTAGAAATCCATTGGGGTTTCCCCGCACAGGTTCGAATCCTGTCGACTGCGCAAACATATTTTTTTCATCATTTTTTTCATCATTTTTTTTTTGCCCTACACGAGCACGTGAGCACGTGCTCGTGAGCACGTGAGCTCACGAGCACGAGCACTGGACGCCAGACAGACAGACGGACGGACGGACGGACGGACAGACATGGCTAGCCCCTAAAGAGCTTCGCCCCTAAAAACCCAATATAGAAGCTCCGCCTCCAGCGTATACGATCGTTACCTTTAGCCGGGGTTTAGCATCGCGTACAACTGTTCTCAAAGGCAGAAAGTCATGTCGCTCGATGCGGAGCGCCTACTGGGTTATTCACCTGTCAACGACTATAATTAGTGCTAATTCTGCGGCCTTATTATGTACCTTACTATATCGATATACACGGAGGAACTGGGTTCGACCCCTGCTCGACAACGTTCTTTCTTTTATGATTGTGTACTCTTCTGGAAACGTTTCAGCACATCCTCGACTGCCATCGTGTGTTCTAGATTGGAAAACTCCTGAACTAACCGCGTGTATAAAATTCCGTCGCCTACGCAAGACGCGTGGGAATTTTCTCTTTAGTTTCTAGGCACAAGCTAGTCTCACTAAATCTTCATTTCAGTTCTTCATTTGTCAACCGTTCTTATTCGTGACACATGAGTCGAGCGCATTACCAATACCACCTAAACGATAAGGCCTGCGCATGACGTCATCGTTAGTGGATCCCCGACACGCCCTAAAGCGGCAAACACGCCGAAGCACGACGAGAGCCGCTGCAAAGCGGCAGGTGCGTGCATCCAGACGCGTCCAAATTCGACGTCGCGCTCGTTGCGAGACGCTGCAAGGCGCACTGTCGACGAAGCTGACGCAAGGTAGGTGGCCCTGCGTGGATCCACTGTGAGCAGACCTCGTCTTCTAGCTGGTATCGCCATTACCGCCTCCAAGAATTATGCTGCGCTTAGCTGCTTCTTTGATTACAAACCGAACCACGGAAGCGCAAGTGGGTATATATAATATAGGGTTCGCTCCGAGCGGTGCTCACCTGGTACTTGTCCTCCCGCAGCGGATGCCTCCGCCTCCATCCCTCGCAGACGAACTCGTAGAAGTTTGCGCACGGCGCCGTCTCGTGGCTGAGGGACATGAGCAGCCGCCGGGAGACATCGGCGCACGAGGGCGAGGAGCAGGCCTCGACCTGGACGGACGGAGCGCGGCTCGCGGCGGCCACGTCGACTGCGGAAGGCCTCGTGGACACCTTGGCGCTCGACCGGACCACGGACACGACGGCCACCAAGAGAAGGAGAAGGAACACCGCCGCGATGCCCACGTAGACGGCCTTGTGGTCGAACCGCACCGAACTCTGCGACCAACTTTCCGACAGCCGCTCTGAGACGGACACAAAGAAAAGATGCCTTCAGTTTTTGCATGGCGAGGGATCAAATGAGGCCGACTTGAAAATAAACCATTACTCTTGTTGCATTATATATGAAGTCATGGGCGTCGGCAGGGGGTGCAAAGGGGCACTTGCCCCCCCCAAGCCAGAGTGCCTACCCCCCCCCCCCCCTCCCTTCACCAGCTCTCTCGGGTACGGGGGATCGAATGGCGTCGCGAAATAGCTTTCTAGCAGAAGGAGAAACCGAAAGCTATCCTAAAAATAAAATCCACGCACTTTTGTTTCCTTGGATCGTTCAGCAATAAACACAAAAACGAAAAAGGTCTCCCCTTTTTCGTTTTTCCTTTTTCGTAGCCGCGCCTAACTGGCAAAAAAAAAGAACAACAAAAAAACATAGGGAGGAACACTTACTTCCGAGAACACCGGAGTCCTGTGTTGTGAGGAATCACAGGCATTCGGGGGAAAGTCAGTAAAATGCCCCGAAAACAGAGCCCCCCCCCCCCCCCCCCCGCCCCGCTCTCCGCCGCGCCCCCGACGGCACGAAGCGACGCGAGGTGTCATCCACGAGAGAGGCAACACAGATCCCGACCGCCCGCTGTGTTCGTCCCTGCAACGGTCTCCCTGTGTTTCTTACATCTCCCCTCATCCCCTTCCTCCTGTCCCCATCGCCTCCCCAAGTCGAGCTCTGAGCGGCTAGCTGCCCCAGTAAATCTGTCGTTGAAAGTCGAAAGCTGTGTCCTCTGTTTCGTCCTCTTGTGTGTTTCTTTCGTTTTAAGTCAATTTAAAAAAGCCCAACAGAACAAATCGGCGTAGCTACGAGTTGGAGATAGTCCGCGCTCCCCCTTCGCTCCGTCTGCGTAAGGAGTGGAGCGAGAAGGGCCCCGGGGAGGAGGAGGGAGGGGGGGGGTAGCTTCGGCATTTTGAGGGGGTTTCGACCCCCAAACCAACCGCCACTGCTCACGCCGGTGCTCTGTTTTGTATATGTGCCTTTGGATTTTTCTTCTCCTTTGCCCGTAGCATGTTGCGGTCATGGGAAAGGAGAAGAGGGGGTCAAAATCGGGGCCAGGCGTCCTCTTTTGGACAATGCAGTTCTGCGAAACTCTGTTCGCACCATGTCGACAACGATACTCTCCCGGGCCATAACTCACGCGGGAGAGGAGTGTCGGACCGTCCTCGTTGACACCACCGTGTTCACACGCATGACACTCGAATATCTGTGACAGGGTGGCACACTTTGCTGTTGCTGGCTCTCTCTTCCTGGGCCAGTTGCTTGAAAAAGCTACATTCGCACCCAATCCCACTTTTTTATATAACCGTGGGCTGATATGGGTCAGGAGTGAAAATGGACATCAGAAGCTTTTTCAAACGGAAAGCTGACAGTGATAATGACAATCCATCTTGTGCAACGAAGAAGCATGTGACCTCAGAGTCGTGTCATGACCCGGAATCTGTCGATGCACCTGCTGTCTCCGTCACTCCTGATCATCCTCAGGCTTTAAAGAGCCAGCTGGACATAGGCTTTGCCCTCAATTCGACTCTCACAGGTATGTCAAACTCCTCTTTAACTGTGGGAGTATTCATGCAAAGCTAAGCTTGATCAGATATATAACAACCAATATAAAGATAAGAACCAGCGGGCTAAAATTTTACGTGGGAGTATTCATGCAAAGCTAAGCTTGATCAGATATATAACAACCAATATAAAGATAAGAACCAGCGGGCTAAAATTTTACTCCATTTCTGAAATGAGACAGAGCGAGCATGGAAAGCTAAGGGAACCCGCGTCGAGGAAATACGGAAAGTTACAATGGCAACTAACCCTCCGGCGGTAGCCCCGCCGTGCTAGCTTTCCAACACAGCTAACGCAGCTTTCAGATGTCTTCCACGGACCACAACCCGGGAAATGCTTCGAATTAATATTACGAGCGAAGACAATTTTGTGCAGAAAATTAGAGTTAAAATTTGAGCAGAGGCTAACTTGGGGTAGCTTTTAAAAACTTCTATAAACGTCAAATATTGTTCAATATGGATATAAAAAGGTATTGTTCATTGCTGTGACTTGCAAGTCACACGCAAGACAGTGCGTGTGACTTGCGTGCACTGTCTTGCTATTTTATTATGTACGGTACATTTATGATGCCAATACTTGTCTATAAAATCTTTGTGATTTTTTATCTCTGAGAGTATTATAAACTAAGTGGGCTGTTTTGTTGTTTTGCCGCGACATAGACCAAATTTTTTTGTTTTACTGTGCCTGTACATATTTATAAAAAAATTTTTTTTTGCGCTGAAATTACTGATGCATTGTACTTTTTGAAATAATTGTTTCATAAAAGATATGTGTGTCTTCCAAGCTGTATTTAGCTCTTTCGTATTTTACCGTGAGACCCCCCCCCCCCCCCGCCCCCTTTTCACTTTGAGCGCACACGCCCAAAAAGGGCTGTCAGTTTGCCCCCCCCCCCCCCCCAAGACAAAAATCCTGCCGACGCCCATGTATGAAGTATAGACCTTTCCAATGTTTACAAAATCACAGTCCAGCGTGCGATCTTCCCAGCCAAGCACGTGCGTGTTCGTCGCTTCGGAAAGCGAGCAAAGCACCCGCCATACGCACGAACACTCAAAATGGCACCGGCCACATCCTCTTTTTTTTAAAAGGTCTATATAGAAGGGCATTCACCGGGCGTCGCGTTTAGGTGCGCTGTTCACAGTGGTTCGCGGCGCATGCTCAGACCCAGAGCACACTGCTAAGCCCGGAAATCTTAATAACGTAAAATGCGCACAATAATAAAAAAAAAGACAGCTTGCCATTAATTTGCGTTTAAAATCCCCGAACTCAATAGAGCTATTTCTAAATTATTCAAGCATCAAGGAGAATGATGTAAATGTAGGTCAACTCGCCGCACGCGCTCGCCTTCCCCATAAAATACTCGAAGTAAATGACCAAAATAAAGCGTTGACGAACGCGCGCGCAATGCCACTTGTTTTAGACTTTTGCGTTAGAACGGTTTCTGCTGCAGATGCCAGCACGTGCGACGCATAGACCTACTATAGGGATCTACAGCCCCAGCATTTTCCTTGATGTTTGGTATATGGCAATAAGTCCATTAGTACCGTGCGCGACCAAAAGCGTCGCTGCGGTCAGCTTCCCACGATTGGCCAATCCACGGGCATACGAGCATTGTTAGGCTGTCATCTTCAACGGTGTTAGTTTTGGAATGCGATGGCTCCTGGCTTCCACTCTGCCCTGGAAAAATATCGTGGAACCTGTCGTCGCAACTGATGGTAAGTAGCCAGTGTAACGACTCGTGACGTCACGGCGGGGCAAATCCTGCTCGTGACGTCACTGATGGAAACCATAAGAAGGCGCGACCGAAACATCTCGGCGCTAATTATGGCCGTTCACGCTTCTCAACTTCGCTCGCATTTATTAGCGACAAGGCACAACAGGTACGCGCTCCTTATGTGGTGCGGCTTCTAATTCCTTAATGCCTAAACCATGTATCACAAGTGCGCGAGCACGTGCACTCCTCCATTCAAAATTTCCACAGAAATTCGTCCCCGAGCCCTTTGCAAAAAGAGCTCTCTGGCCGCCGCCATTTTTGCGAATCGAGCGACCCCTATCAGCCAGAAATTTCTGCCACCCGCCTGAGCTGTGGAAACTTGGTCAGCAGGATTCCCCACCTGCATTGTGCATTCGGAGTTTGCCGGATTTCCTAGGAAGATTTTACTTTATTTGCCTGTTTGGGGTGCTTACCCTTTGTGTGTTATCTTCCACTGTGAGACCCAGGGAATACCAGGTCTCGTTGCCAGAACGGCCTTGGCAGGAAACGAACGAAGAGAGCGAACGTCAAGCATCGACGCGAGGCAGGAAGTTCAACGTTCTTGGAGGACTATTTCCGTTGAGATGATCTCCAAAAGCCTTCCCGGCTATGTTCCGGGGTTCGCGAAAAATAGCTGATAGGGTTGGGTCCGGGGTGTGGGGACAGAATAGACACGTTCGTTCATTTGCTTTGAAGCTGTGAAAAAAGGAGCTCTCTCCAAAACGTGCCCCAAAACACGCCGGATTCCGTCCGATCGTCGTGAAGTGACTCGTCGACACTGTGTATGGTATATGCTGCGTTATTTGGGACTTTCTCAAATTTTGTTCGGATAACGCGGCACCGTGGGGTACGTACAATATATGTTGTTCGATTGATGAGACTCGTTGAATGTCATGTTGTGTGCGGGGAATATCCATGCCGTTCAGGTATCCTGTGTGGTCAAATATTTTCGACGGTTAAGACCTTTGTAGATTGACACGGCTGAGCGTATGGTGCCGTTAAAAGATCAACATAATATGAAACCGACATCCTAATTGCATTTGTTCTGTCGCGTACGGACTCACCAAAACAGCTTTCATTTCTTTGTTTTTGTTCCAAAATATAGTACAGTGCATTCTTAAAAACCCCGAGAAATTCTATTCGCCATAGAACACAAAAAAAAAAAAAGAACGCGGCAATTTAGCCTCCAACAGCGCCCGGAAGTGCGCTTAAGCAGGCTGCCACAGCCCACTGACTAGAAAACCCACAGCCCAGCGCAGTGGGGCAACACTGACGCACCCTCTGAAAACCAGGGACGCGCGCTGTAAATCGTTTCGTTCGAGACTGCCGCTGGAAAGGTCTATTGGCAAGGTGCGCGAGTAAAGGCACTGCTGTGGTCTACTTTTCAGGATTTGCCAAACGCATGACGTCTTTAGTGGGATTGATATCAGGCTGTCAACTTCGATGGTGTTGGTGAGAGCACGGTGAATCCGATCTCTCACCGCGTCTTTTTACAGGCACAATTGAGCTTGCTCGAAGCAAACGATAAATGGCTAGAATCGCCACTCACGACGCCACGGCGAGGCAAGCCTTAGTTGTGTCGTCACAGATGGGAGCCATAAGAGGGCGCTACTGAAACATCTCGGCGCCATTAAGACGATTGCAAGTCACGGAATCTGGCAGCCGCCATGTCTATGCTCGTGCGGGCAAGTACGTGCAAGCAGTGGCGTCACGAGGGTCAGCGGCACCCGGGGCGGCAGCCCGCCGCGACCCCCCCCCCCCCCGTCCTCCGCTCTCGCCTGTCCCGCCGCGACTTCCCCCCCCTCGCTCTCGCGTGGCCCGCCGCGACTCCCCCCCCCGTGGCCCGTTGCGACACCCCGCTGAGCGCTGCACCCAGGGCGGTCCGCCCCCCCCGCCCCCCTTGTGACGCCACTGCGTGCAAGTACAAGCTTGCCAAAGCTACGTTCACGCGCACGCTGCACATGCTTGCACGAATGAGGCACCAGTGAGGTGCCATGCTCGCAATAGACCGATCTCACCAAGCATTCCACGCATGCGTGACGCCACCATAACTGTAGTTCATAGGAGGCAGATGCCAGTTCACGAGAGAGCTCATGCCGCCTCGCGCTCTGCTCGTGCAGACCTCCAGCAGGGTGGTCGCACGTGCAGAAAGACTACAGCTCCCACGATGCATGGCGGCAGCGGTGGCGTACTCAAACTAGCTGGTGAGATCGGTCTATTAATCCAAAGCTTCAACATTATTGGTAAAACAAAGTGTATAGAAGCCCAGCTACTAGCACGTGCCACACGCACGGGCTCTGAAAATGCCTCGGCACAGAAGCTTCTTGTTGGAACATTCCAAGGTCTTCTGAAGCCCTTGTCTACATGGCGGGACAGGCGGACTGGGACATCGCCGCATGCTGCGATCGGCCGGTTCCGTACCACAGACCAATCGCAACAGGCGTGTAGATTAGGGCCCCAAGGCTCTGATCTGCACGGCGGGGAGTGTACTTTACAGCATTCGTGCGCATGACCAATATCACCTAAGTAGACAAGGCCAGCGCACGACGTCATCGGTCGTGGGTCCCCGACCCATCCCAAACGGAAACCATGGTTCGACGAGAGTCACCGCAAAGCGGCAGACGCGTCCGCTTTGGCGTCGCCGCCTGCTAACGTCGCGCGTTAGTTGTAAAACGCTGCGAGATGCGCTGGCGGTGAAACCTGATGACGATTTGGGGGGCGGGGATGAGAGATACGGGGGAAAGGGGGGGGGGGCGAGGTGCAGGCCTTTTCTTTTGGGTGGTATTGGTATGACGCGTACTTTGCTCGCCTTTCAAAGGGACGAAAGCACTGGTGCTGGGATGGGTTTTTCATAAATGTTGGTTGAGAGAACACCTTCTTTTCGTATCATTTCTTCTTTTGCCTGTGTGGTTTCGGCGCCTCCAGCGGGGCTGCACGCTGATCTTTGATTTTGTACTAACTGAAATAGCTTATAAAGGCCACCAGTTAGCACCAGAGCCTCGCCCGTTGATCAGCCTTCATTCTTCAGCGCGGCGCGAATGCGGTCTTTTGAACGTGTTTTAACAGGACGAGGCAATACCGACCCATGCACGGAAGGTTTGAGGCCCCCAGGGCCGCACTTACTCTTGGCGCTGCTGACGTACTTGCTGACCTGAGCCGAGGCACGCCGCGAGGACTCTGCAAGAGACTCAAGGGTCTTCGTTGGGCGGATCGTCCTGCTCACCAGGCGGCTCGACATGGCGACGAACGTTGGCGGTATTCAGATGTCACGGGGACCAAATGCAGTCTTCCTCTTTCTCGGGAGGGAAGGAACAACGTGCGTTCTGCCCCGGACACCATATCAAAAACAGCGCACAGGCACTGTGCTCACTGCCTGCGCGCTATTTTTAATATGATGTCACTTTTACGAACTAGCCTCAACTCTCCGCTTTACTACAGACTATAACTCCCGGACTACGTTTCTTTACTGCAGATTATGATCCCCTGATTATAACCCCCGGACTAAAATTATAACCCCAGAACTACGGAATTGACTCCGTAAGTGTGACGTCATGGGTCCAAACAAACCGTTGCTAGGGTCGTTGTTATGAACGAATACATGTGGCTCGGTTTCGCTACGAAAACCCGACCGTTCAAAAATCAGGAGTAGGATTTAAACTTCTAAAAATCACAGATGTAGAAAGCTTGAATGTCATATATGTTTCGACAGAAGTGTGCCGGTAATCGCTCGTTTCTGAAATATTTACGACTGCAACTTCCGGTCCTCAAGATGCCTGCAGCAGACGACGAATGCAAGAAGTATGCCGTCTGCCGCACGCCCGCCGGCCAAGTGGGGCCGTCGTTTAAATCGTGTGAATAAAGACGATATTCTGACATCGCATTGGTTTGAAATATAATGAGTTTCAGACACTTATAACAATCCATAGTGGGGTGCGGTGCAAAATATGGTTTATCGAAAGTCCGGGCGTCGATGGAGACGATCGTTTGCTAAAAGATCGCATTGCACCCGTGAGAAAAGCACTCCAGGCGAACGGTTGAGATCCCGAATTTTGTTTGCGGACTCGCGCTATGCGAGGGTGCTTCGTATACCTGGTTGTAACCATCGCGTGGAGAAAGATTCTTGCAGTTTCTTCAGTTTTCGGCAAGACTCCGAAAGCGCGAAAGAACTGGATAAAAAACATAAGGTGAGTTTATTACAGATTCTACTCGCATCGCGGGTTCGATGAAGATCTTCGCCAAAAGAGCACATCCACGGAATTTGATGTATACCAAGGGGAAAAAAAAGCAAAATACTGCGAAATCGCGATAGACATGGAATTCTTTAATAACCTGACAACCACAATAATAATAATAACAAACGACTTACCTCGACGGCGTACGATTTGTTTCTCATGCTGGCCTGCACTACGCCGGTAATGCGCTTCAGGTCGTCGTCATAATTATACTGATCTGCATGACGTGGTTTGATTTTACGGCATTTTCAGCCCTCTGAACTAAGCTGGGTTCTTCACTGTTAAAAACGCATATTGCGGAGGCCTCTACGGCCATGGCGATGCACTCGTTTACCGACGCAATTCAATGAAGACGCCCGCTGCAACAGAGGCCAGCAAATCTATCGTGTCGTCTGCTACCAAAGCAAAGCGGAGTGTAAGACTTCAGAAATGGCTTTCATCGTTGCGATACGACACTGAGACGACAATAACATCTTCATAATTAGATATCAATAAGTTAGGTTGCTTACAAAAAATTGTTTACTTACTTATAAACCAAAATCTAGCCTCATGTGGAGTCTCCATGCATTAGTTCATAGCAACGCCCCTAGCAACGGTTTGTTTGGACCCAGACGCCATGTTGTGACGTCATCACTTACGGGGTCAATGGCTTGCGTAACGCCGGTTGGGTACAGCCATTCCGGTATGGGCAGCATTGCTTTTTTTGAACAACCGGCCCTAGGGTAATCCCCAATGAGTACAAATATAATTACCTTTTTTTTTTAATCGCGCCTTTGCTGTTTAATATGCAATCTTGTTTTTTTCCAATTAAAAAAAATTGAAAATAAATAAGTAATGGTAACATACGTAGTTTGTTGTATGAGCTAAGGCTCATTCACACTGCCCCATTTTCTAACGTTAAGTTACATTACGTTACGTATAAGCCACCGAAACAATCGAGTCTCGAATGTCGCGTGTCATGCTTTCTCCTTGAACTGGTAGCGTCGTTTAATATAAAGCAGAGACGTCCCGGTGACTTCAACGTAATATTTCGTAACGTAATTTAACGTAAGAAAATGGGGCAGTGTGAAACAGCCTTTAATCTCTTCCAAGGGGTGTCTGATGTCTCTGCTGTAATAGATTTAGTCAGTGCAGAACGACCCCTGCTCTAGCATTCCTGTTCCCCGTGAACAAATCGTGTTGTGTGTATGTCAAGATACCGGAAAGTTAGACAGCCCCAATGGGCTGACTAATTTTCCGCTAAATCTACAGCGCAAATGTCTACAAGTTAAACCAGCGCCGTACCACTGTCAGTGGTCTTTAACATGCATCACGCAGTAGTAGTGACGTACGTTGGTACGATGCCCATCCAGATTGAAACGGGCAGGGGTGGAGGCATTGAACTTATGAGGATTTCTGGGTTCTGCAGCGCGAGCGTCCCCGGTGCGGCCAAAGCCCACACCAGCAGCGCTCTTCTCGTAAAGCGCGGTCCAAACCAAAGCTTCTTTTTGCGCGTGGGTCGGGCGGCTTGGTGGATGTGACGTATTTCGTGACGTCGCGCCGGTTCTTTGCTTCTTCCGGACGCGCACAAAAAGTTGGTCGATCTTAACTTTTCCCGAAAGCGCACGAAGACGCGTTGTGACGTAGTCGGACGCTCCTCTCCCGGCCAATCGGTGGAGGCAAGCTAGTTCCGGCTCGCGTTTCTTCGCCGTCTGGCCGGCGAGTCTGTCGCGGTTGCGCTTCACCGCCAGAGTGCGCTCGTGCCTGCGTGCGCGCGTGCGCGTTCGCCCGAATCTGGCATCGTCCAAACCAGACCGCACGGTTCTGACTCAGAAAGCGCGCCCGGAACAGCAAAAACGACACGAAATGCGTCACATCCTGCCGCTCACGGGCCTACAGCCGCAAAAGAAGCGTTGGGGAGCTTCTTTTTGCGGCTGTAGGCCGTGAGCCGTGAGCGTAGGCCGTGAGCGGGCAATAGGAGCTGAAAAGGGGCTGTAACGCTTTGGGTACCTAAACAACCTCGGGGCGTCGCACTGAACATCCGCAGAAGTTCCGCGCACGCGCAGAGCGACGCCCAAGCTGACTGGGGGACCTAAAATGTGGGCCCCTATCAATTGGCTGCCGTCGAGCGCAGTGGCGCAGCCCTGAAGGGAAGGGTAAACTCATAGAAACTATACTTCGTTTCAGCTCCGTCCGAGCGCAGCCAAAGGCTGGGGACGGTTCGCAACTTCGAGAAGAGCATTCCTACGCACCACAAAGTAGTCCGCGAAAGTATATATATTATATCTTTTTTTAAATAGCTGTTTTGTGCGTAAACGTTGCACAATATTCCAGATGTGTACTGCTGAGAATGATTTGCAACTAAAGGAATGAATTGTCGGAAGTTTATGTTTTTATTAATATATGTCAATGCATGTGGTTTGGTGAAAATACGTACATCCGCTGGCAACACTGCTGCAGCGCTCGCTCGGTTTTCTGTGTGATTTTGTTCCCGTAATGGCTGAATCACGTGCTTCGCTGCTTTCCTCACCGAGTCGTTTCAAAACGTCCTTTCGCAAAGGCACGTTTGGGCGTCAGGCGCGAAAGGTCGTGATGAATGTCTACTTTCAAATTCGGCAGGAGACTCCGGCGGCGTCGTACCGCGAATGCGTTGTAAACAAGAAAAGCGTCCGGGCCACTACAATTCACTGATACGCGGCGAAATCAGGGCACCCTTTACCTGCCGATCATGTTGAACGCCGAGAAGCTGGTGGAAAGGCCTGCGCCTCGAGCCCAAGTATATCCAAACAATACAAGGAAACATCAACGGTCGGGTCATCGGGCACCTTGCAATGTGTACTTACATCTCGAAACTATGCCGAAATGCCGAACAGGATCGAAAGCTCGGACACAGACGCCAGCGGCCAACCTACGTACTGACGTCCCCTGTGACTAAATTTCAGAACGTGAAAGGGCACGTTTTAAACCTGTAGCAGACGATACCGTTGATACACCCGTAGCAGACGAAATACTCGGCGAGCGCGGGAGGCGCTGACGACCAGCGGCGAAGCGGAGTGATACAAAAGTGCAGGCGAGATCGCGTGACCTGTTGCCGGCGTGTGATTGGCTCCGGCCACATGTAACTTTGGCTGCGCTCGGACGGAAGCTGAAACGAAGTATAGAGCTGGGTGACTTCAGATAAGGTCGACCAAAGGGTGGCTGGTCGACAGTTTTAAATAAACTTATGTTTTTATATGCTATTGTCTAGTGTCTGGCATTAACGAATCCAAACATAGTTTTGACCAGGAAAAATATTTGGGGACGGGAAAAATTGTAAGGCATGAAGAGGTTGAAACTTGACAGTGGCATTAACGCGCACTGATGGAGGGGGCACGTTTGAGAGTGAATAACTAAAACGATAACATTAGTAGAATTTTAATACTTCTTAGACGCAAACTATAGGTACAGCTTGCTTGTAATATAAAGTAAAAATATTTATTTAAATTTTGTTTCTTTGTCTAAAAATGGCCAAACAAGCCTGCTCGAACGACAAATGGCAAAATTTGGAGGACTGTATCTCATGAAATAATTTAATTATTATTATATAATTGGCAGATAGTATTCTAATTATATATGGCTATTATTTAAAAAAATAAATAAGATATCTGAGTGATACGATAGTCGGGATATATTTAGGCAAACATGAGAAAAAACTCAAACAACGAAAAATTCCAATGCGACAAATTCCAACCAGAAAAATATGGCCGCCGATGCCTGTTTACTGAGCAGTCGTGCCTGTCGCCATCCCACTCGCTGGCTTCGCGGGCGATAATATCAGGCACAGAAAGGCACACCGACAGAGAGCGGAACCCCAAATACTCGAGCCCCGCCTAAATGCAATAGAGCGTAAACACTGTCGCCATGTTAACCTAGAAAAGGTTAACATGCGACAGTGTTTACGTTTTAGGTAAGAAAAAGCATGGCGTGCGGTATGAGCAGGATCCTTACACGAGGTGCAAGGTGAGCCATGAGAACCTGTCTGCTGCCCTAGAGTATTTCACGAAAGACGAGCTACAATGTTCGCGCCAAAGTCCCAACCAGGAGGACGTGATCACTGTCATGCTCGACGGTAAGAAAACGTTCGTGCCAAAGCTCTTCCTGGCAAGCTCAATCCGAGATGCCTTTCGTGTATACAAAGACAAGCATCCTGATTCCGGCGTTGGGCTAACGAAACTTTATTCCTTGCGCCCTAGATGGGTCAAATGTATTCCACACCAGGAAGTGCGCGTTTGTGTGAGCTGCGCCAATTATTACCTTTGTATTGCCATTGTAGAGAACGTTACAGGCTCAACATTCAACAATGGTGAAATGAACTCAGCATTCTGTGCGACCCACTAACAAGTCTGTGTCTTTAAGGAGACTGTGATCACTGCCCAAAAGGCCAGTCTTTACACTCGAGGAACTTCATATCACAGAGGATGAAGAGATTGTGCTTACAACATGGGAGTCCGGCGACCTTGTGAAAAAAAGAAAAAAAACAACAACAACATTGGATCCTGAGACTTTTCTAAAAGTCGTTCAAGTAACGGTTGAAAGTTGGATCTTTCACAACCATATCCGACAAACGCAAGGTAAAGCGATCTACGATGAAAAGCAGCGGCATGCAACGCGGGAGCATTGTCTTTCATTTTGACTTTTCTGAAAACTGGACCATCGTGCTTCCTGACAAAGTTAAAGCATACCACTGAAGAAAAACGAAGTTACGATATTTACATGTGTAGTGACGACAAGAAAATCTACAAACAGCGTTGCTATCATCAGTGAGGACCTGTGTGACGACGTCGCTCTCACGTGCTTGGCTCTACAGAAAGAGTGAAAGAGTGGGTTGAAGACAACGTTGCGGTATACTCGCACGTGACGTACGTAAGTGACGGGGCCGCCAGTCATTTTAAGAATCTCTACCAGCTTCAGCAGTTTGCACAGAACGATTGACCACAAGCCCAGTGGTTATTTTCTGCATCTGGACATGGGAAAATGCATGCGACGGAGTTGGCGGATTCGTGAAGCACCAGGCCACGCTGAACAACCTGAGAGAGCGTTCAGTAAACGCAATTTAGACGGCCAGGACAATGGTGAGCGTTCTATTTGAGAAACTGGGTACATTTTGCGTATCTGGACGAAAATGAGCTTGTTCAGTATCGTCAACAAAAAAAAAAAAAAAGAAGAGTGGCTGACGGTGCGCGACTTTCCTGGCGTTAAGTCTTGGCACGCGTGGCGGCTGTGCGAGTCGTCAACAGAAGGAACCTGTGACATATATGTAGCACGGACAGTCGGATCTGGTTAGAAGAAACTTATTACATGGGTACATCGAGGAAAGCCTTAGTGTAAAGTGCCGAATTTGATGCCCCAAGGACTGCTCATTTTGAATGCAGGGACATCTTATTTATCACAGTTTTTCTTCGCGGGGTATTTAACCTACTATTTTACTTGGTGATAGCTTATAATCTTTATCTGATCACCATATGAGAACCAAGAAACGTTATCCTCGCCCAGGATAAAACGTCTCGGCTTGCCACGATCGATTCGTACACCGAGAGTATCGAAGCTCTTACAGTCCGGCGCGGTGGCACCTCTCACCAGAAGTGGTTTGTCCCCGGAAATACACAACTAACCTAAACAATTTTAGTATTCTATCTTTATTTTTGTGTATGGAAGTAAAGATGTCTTTTTTATTTTAAATATAAATTATACCGGAAAGTAAAACTTCACACTGCATCATCTTTTCTCGAATCACTAGTCTCTAATATGATACCTCTTTGTACGCTATATGTAAAATGCTGTATATATTTTCCCCCACTTTTAGTGTGTGACCGATGGCTCTAGTTGTCAGTGACCTCATCTGAATAAAAATATATGGAAGATGTGTGTTAGTTTCCTGAAACCGGAACCCAGAGTCACTTCTCGTATAGGGCACTGCCGTGGGCGTACCAACCGGGGGGGGGGGGGGAGGTAGGGGGGCGCTTGCCTCCCCCCCCCCCAGTTCTCAAAGTGGGGGGCAAGGCATGTGCTCTGCCCCCCCCCCCTGAAACAGCCGCCACTGGGCAGGGCAAACACTGGCCGGCGGCGCCTAAGGAATACCAAGGGCACCGCCCCATGACCCACGGGGGCATATTTTTAATGCGCAGGCGATACAAACCCTAGCAACGGCGCTCACGCCGGATTGGCTGGTTCGTGGAGATAGGCGCTGCCGCCGTCAACATAGGCAGTAATTACAATGCGAGTTTCCGAAGCGGTAGCGTAACTTAGTTGTAAGATGTCTGCCTCATACGTAGAAAACCCAGGTTCTATCCACGGTGTAGGCTTACTTCTTCTTTTTTACTCCAACATTTTGTTTTGTCGGGGCATTTGGCAATATTTACGACATTTCTTTTTACGATTAACATTGAAAAAAAAAACGAATGTTGTCGACGCGCTGAACTAAATCATATGGGACTCTATTTACGGATGTGCATGGGGGACAGCGGGGCTTGGGTTGCCGGATGCAAAGCGGCGTGTACGGGGGTAGAAGGGGGGGGGGGGGGGTTAAGTGGGGGTACTGTCGCCGCGAAGCGGAGTGAACGCAGGCTGGAGGGAGGGGGTGGGGGGGGGGGTAACGCGCTTTGAGTGATACAGGGGCACCGTCCGAATCCGAAATTTAAGTTTCCGCGCGTTGCCGAGCATGACAATCCGGCGTGAGCGTCGTTGCTAGGGTGTCTATCACCTGCGCCGTAAAAGTAAGTGATGGACCGAATCTGCCGAACTTCAGATTCGGCAAAGTTCCGCACATGCCGAAATTTAGAAGGAAAGTTCGGCAAAGATTCGGCGAAAATTCGGCAAATGTCTGCGCACGCGTACGAACGCGACGGGGCCGTGGATTGCAAATGGACGCCGCGCAGTCACCATCGTACAGTTTGGTACAACCAGCGGTTACGGCGAGGTGTGGAATAGGCGACACGGTAACTGTGCGTTTGTGAGCTTTTGCGAGTGTGGTTCTCTTCAATATTTTCTGCCTCAAGAACAGAAGATCGACTAGTAATTTACGCAGTCCACTGCGCAAGTGACAAATGAGGCGGTGCATTCTGGATAACGTGATTTTCATTTGACCTTTTCATTGATGAAGCGAGGTAGTTGAAACATTGACGGACAACTGGACAATTTCGCTCAGGGCTCGCAGCCCACTGCCTAGCCCCGCACACCACAACATGGGCCCCTTCCAGTATGTGCAATAAAATTATTATTATTATTATTATTATTACAATCCTATTTTCGGCTCACAGAAGTTTGCGCCAAAACAGAATAATATTGCTTTTTAGTTCGCGTTATTTCGCGATTTTCACGTATCTGCATAAAACTAAATACAGAACTATCGTGCTCGACGTTGCACATCCGACATTCCTAATTCTCCCCATCTTCCCAAACGTCCGTGTGTGTCCTAACACCAGAAACCGGAATTCTAAAGGTTAAAAACGGCACGTTACGAACATGGAACGCACACTTTCTTGCAAAGGTGACGTCAAGTGGCTCAAATCAAAAAACATGCATATCTTTACAATATCGTTATCTCTTCCGGTGAAGGCTCAGCAACCGTTGCATTCGTTTCCGCGCACGAAACGGCGACTCCCAGAGAAAGTAAGAACGTAGTGATTGCCTTTATTTTAACAATGTAAACACACTTGCAGGCGTTCGCTGATGAAGTCTCAAAATCAAAACTCTCGTAGCGTGATTCGTGACTGCGCCGGCTACTACGTATCCAACCTCGTTG
>JAZHYW010055691.1:0-59370 GCA_037355805.1 Ixodes ricinus | reverse complement strand
ACTGTAGCCTTCGTTCCAATTGTGTCACTAATAAATAATCGGGACAAAAAAAATGGAACTGGAGGTCTGTCTGGGTGTGAAACAGTAACATTTTTGCCAGCGCGGCCAGAAAAAAAAACAAAAAAAAGTTTGTTGTAAAGTTGACCATGTGTTGACGACGTTTGCAACATAATGGCAAGCTAATCTATTATTGTATTGCCTGTCTTTTATCTTTTGCAGTGTTTATTAGAAAGTGTGTCTGAAGCCACGTAATTTTCACGATTTCGTGCATCATTGTCACCTCCAGCTACCCTGCCAGTCACGTAGCTCTGTTATACACTTGAAACTCGTTCCGCTAGTAACAATGAAGTCGAGATAACATACTTTCTGAACCAATTTACTTTTTTTTATGTCATAATGCTGGCCTAAAGCATGGTGTAATAACAATTACGTTATGATTTAGCTTTGCAGGTTACAAATATTATTTCGTTAACTGGCTGAACCGGCGAGGAGGTGGCATTGCCATTTACATTAAAAGTGGTCACAGATATGATGTGATTCGAGAAGTTTGCACAGTAAACGATGATTATAAAATATTAACATCAAAACAACTCTGAAACGTCATCGGTAATATAGGCCCCCTAAAGAAAATGTAGTCATTTTTTTTATTTCCTTGAACTTTATTTTGAACATGTCAGGAGAAATAACTTTCGCATCATTTGTAGTGGTGAGTTTCAATATAAACATCTTAGAAAACAGCAACATTACCCAAGATTTTATAACCACACTCCCTCCGCCAGTTTTATTAGTCATGGTGAAGTGACCAACTCGGATTACATGACTGATTTATTGCTTAATCTACAAGCCACTGAAACTATCATCTGTCACACTGGCACTATCATATCAAATATCAGTGATCATTGTCCTGTTTTTATGCTTTACTTAAGTGAAAATAAAACTATATTCGTCTAGACAAGCCAGTTACCGTGCAGTGCATATCTGATACAGAGCCTTAGAAATCTTTGAAACACGACATTTTCACACAAAAATGGTCCTCCTTATTAGATATTCTTGATCCAGAATATTGCATACTCTAAATTTATTACACTGTTTACACAAAAAAATACGCCATGCATTTCCCTTTCAGAAGATTAAACGGTAAAAATCAGAAAACCTTGGTTCAAGATCATGATCGAGAAGATACTCTTCTCATTTCATCTAGAAGATTCGTGTGTACTCTTATCCACAGCGCAAAAAGAGAAGCAGGCCAGATGGCATTGCCTAGTCAGCCCTCGCCCTAGTTCTTTCCCGAACATTCTATGCTCTAGGCCGAATATTTGAGATGACAAGCATAGTAGATAAAGAGCCGAGCGCCGTATTGTCGATTCATTCCCTGATCGATACACAGCACCTCCACCAGAATGTCACGAATGACAGACGAGGAGGCAGGAGAAAACGAAATGAACTAAAGATTTAATGGTGACGAACTTGTGCTAGACACGAAAAAAATAACGCACGTCGAGAAAGCAGCAACCAGTGTCGACGGCGGCAGTAACAAGCGACGCTGTGTGAGCGTAACAGCTGGCAATCGAGAGAAAGAATCAGTGAATGGATCGGCAATACGGCGCACGGCTCTTTATCTACTACGCCGCTCGTCATCTTGAATATTGGAACTAGAATGTTCGGCAAAAGAGCTAGCGCTGAGACTTAACTGGGCAAGGTTTTCTTGAGTCAATGGTGGGAACGGTCCAAGCAAGTCCATTCCGATGTGATGTTCTAGATGAACCGGAGAAGCGCATCTTCTCGATCATGCACGCAACACTATTGCTGCTGCGCGCAGCTGCCAAGTAGGCAGCGCGCGCGCTGGCCCAACGGTTATAGCGCCTGCCTCCCGCCGAAAAGCCGGGGTTCGATTCCTGGCCGCGGGGACGCCTTCTTTGTTGACATCTAATGTAATGTTCTGGTGAATTCGAGAACCGTGTTGCTTGTTCGAGGTCAGAAAGTTCTACGCGCCGAAACCTTCTGGGCCGATTATTCCAGAAGCCCACGCATGTACTATCGCGGACAATGTGAGCTGAAACAGCGTTCCGGCCGGCACACAGTACTACCTGCGCCGCCTGTCGCCTTGCTCCGCACACACGGTGCACCCTGAGGCCGAGATAAATCATCACTTGCGCTCGCTGCGCCACAGCGCTCTTCCGGCCGTCTGCAAGCGAAACGGCGTGTGCGACAGCAGGCATGTGTGTGGTAGGGCAGCAGGGGGGGGGGGCAAAAGGTTAGACTTGTCGTCCCTCTTTTGGAATTGATTTACTACTCTATCGCGTACAATCACGTAGAAAAAACGCTGACTGATGAAGAAAAAATGTTGATGTATCAGCTGCGATTATCGTTCTTGAAAGTCACCATCACAAGACGTTGCCGGTTGTTTTCGGCCGAGTAAGTGCATACACAATGTAGGACATCGTAAAATATAGGCCAAAATCTGTATTCTGGATTTAGTCCGGCTCCAAGGTATTTTTTCCATTGATCACAGCTGTTTAAAAAAACGGTAAGCATACATGTTACTGAGACGGTTTTGTAACATTTATTGAGTATCAAAAAGGTTCAAGAATATTATTTCTTTATTACTGGGCCACTTGTTTGTTTCAAACAAAACAAGTTGCTAACAAGACACCAGTTTTTTTTTTACAAATTTCTAGTCTTAATAAAGGTGGGACAAACAGTCATATATTTGACAAGCGAAGGAGCTTGAAACTTAATCGAAAGAATATTCGCAGAGGACATTGCCAGACGCAAAAGATTAATAGTCGGCGTGGAAGTTCAAATGCACTATACAAGCAGATTGGGATCAAGGAGGCACAACACAAAAGTATGCGCTGGTTAACGGCGTCAAAAAGTGTGTGCCGCAACCGCAACATCAAACTTTGTTCCAATCGGCAGAAGTCGGTTCAGAGGGTCCTGAGGTGCAGAAATAATAATAATAATAATAATAATATATAATAATATTAATAATAGTTTATTTTCCGAGTGCCCCAGAACAACCGTGAGGTTTTGGTATGGTGGCACAAATGTCCACGATTGGATAAAAGAAAAGAGATTCAGCAGTATCTCATGGAGACACCTGTCCTATACATGGTACAGTGCATAGTCAAGATTGCGCTTGAACGTGGTACAATCACTGAAAACGTCCAAAGTTGGCGAGTCAACATTGTTCAAAGAGACTTGCATGCGGGTTAATGGCGACAATGTTTCTTGAAAGTGAGGGTAAAACAAGGAACGATGTCTACAAGATCGAGCAGGAGCATGAAAATTCACTGAGCCTAAAAGATCAGCGTCGATGTGACCGTTAATTACTTTATGTAAAAATAAAATATCACGAGAGAGTCTTCGCTTTAATAAATTCTGTAAACCTAGCCTCTTAAGAATGTCGTCGTAGTCATAATAGTACCTTCTACCAAAATACTTATCATAGACAAGACGAATAAAACGTTTCTGCACATTTTCTAGCCGTGACGCATCAGTGGCAGTCAGCGAATTCCAAGCGACACAACCAAACTCAAGTTTTGCACGTACCAGACATAAGAACAGTCGGACAAGGCATAAATGATTCTTAAAGTCGAATGATAAGCGGTATAGCAAACCCATCATTCGGACAGAAGAGGCAACAATCTTTGAAACATGATAAGAAAAGGAAAGTCTAGTGTCAAAATAGATCCCAAGGTCGCGAACCTCGGTGACTCGTGGGATGGTAGCTGATTTAAGAACATAAGAGTAAGATAATATATCACGTTTATGAGACATTGATAAGATTTTTGTTTTGTCATTGTTAAGCACCAACAAGTTTGCGGAGCACCACTCAGATATGCGTAAAATGTCATCTTGTAATACACTGCAATCGTCAAATGATCTTATATTCGTGAATATCTTGATGTCATCAGCAAACAAAAGCAAGTGTGAATTTTTTATACACTTTTCAATGTCGTTGATGAATACGAGGAACAGTAGGGGCCCGAGGTTAGATCCTTGGGGGACCCCAGACGTCGGAATGAAAGTGTCGGAATAGCTATTCGCAATTCTCACACTGCTACGACGATCAGTTAAGTAAGTCTTAAACCAGTTCAAAAGGGTCGGCGATACTCCATACAATGAGAGCTTCAGCAATAGTAAATCATGATTAACTTTGTCGAAGGCTTTTGTCATATCAAAATAAACAGTATCGACCTGGCCTCGAGAAAGAACTATAGGAACTGAGTAACCAAGAAATGAACAAAGATTAGTTTCCACGGAGCGTCCCTTTAAAAAACCATGTTGAGCACTACTAAATTTCCGTCTAAAATAATAAGAAACACGAGTGTAGATGACCATCTCAAATACCTTCGAAAAGGCGCACAGCAAAGATATTGGTCGGTAGTTATTTACGTTACAAACATCACCACTTTTATGCACTGGTATGACAACAGACAATTTCCACGATGATGGAAAAACACCACTTTTCAACGAGAGGTTAAATATGTGATTTAATATGGGGCTATTAGGTGTGCACACCCCTTGATAATAAAATTTGGTATCATATCCATTCCCACTGACAACTTCGACTTCAGTTTTGATATCGCTTCTAGAACTTCAACTGTGTCAATAGAGGTAATTGTCAGAAAATCGTGGTAACCAGTATTGTCAGAAGGGGTATAACTCGAGAACGAATCTGAGGAGTAGCATTCACAAAAATGATCCCGAAAAATATTGGCTACGTCTAGAGGAGACGATACATATCCAGTGTCGCCCCGTAGACATATACTCTCGCTTCTTGTTTTTGTATGCTGCTTTACAAACTTCCAGAACTCGTCAGGCTTTCGGTATAGACAGCTTTCAATTCTTTGCTTATAAACCTGTTTGTCATACTTGAATAACTTTTTAACTAGCGTCCGGTAGATACTGAACTTTGTGTACCATAGATCGACACCGCTTTGTTGATAAAGTTTATGGAAGTGCCTTTTCCTGCGTATATAGTATTTTAATTCTCTTGAGAACCAATGGGGATACCCGGAGCGTTTCGATGAACGCTTTGGAATGAATATATCCATCCCATTTATGACAGTGCGGGTTAAGGAATCTGTAGCAGTGTCCACGTTTTGATCATTTAACACTGTTGACCAATCATGATCTCTTAAAAACTCATAGAATCCCAGGTAATCACCAGCACTGTAATTGTACTTGGGATAACTTTGTCTAGAACACTGATCTCGCAAGAGGTAGTAGGTTACACAAAAAGGCGGATGGAAAACATCAGGATGAATTAGCGCGTCAGTGGCGGCTTCAATGCATTCAATGGGGCTGTTTGAAAGAAAGAGATCAAGAATGTTCCCAGCATTGTTTGCAATGTGATTGAGTTGAATAAAACCATTAAAATTAATAAAGTTCATCAAGGAAACAGCTTTCTTTGAAGCATGCAAGTTTCCGCTGGTGGCGTTGCGAGATGACCAGTCTATACCTGGGAGATTAAAATCGCCGTAGATATGCACGTGATATTTTGAAAAGTCGATTTTCTTTTCAAGACTGGAAAGATGATTACTGAAATCACTGTGGTCGAAAAGAGGGGGAAAGTAAAAGTTGCCAATGAGATGATTTACGCCTCCTCTTGATAAGACTTCGATCCAAACACATTCTGGGCAGGTTTCCAAATCCTGCCTCCGCCAAGACGTCACTGACTCATCCACCGCGATTAAAACACCGCCGCCAAATTTCTGGCCAGTCGAAGCGTAATCCCTGTCTCTCCTGTAAACGTTGTAAAAAACAGGAAAATATGCATTGCTGGGAATTTCGTCTAACAGCCAGGTCTCACTTAAACAGATAATATTGTAGGAATCAGCTACAACACTTGACATACATTCGTCGGCTTTTGTACGCAAACCGCGAACATTCTGATAGTAAGTTTTAAGGACGCGAGCCATTTTCTGGGGAGTTAGTGGATTCCGACTCAAAAGAACGTGCGCTGTCAAGCTTTCCGAAGAACTGGTGAAAAATGCAGCCCTCAGGCCAGACTTCAGGGTTGTTAATCAAGTCAAATGAAACATCGTCTACAGAAACGTGAAATGAAGAATAGGACGGAAACTTCGTCTTTAGCTTCGTGCAACAGATAGATCTGCTGCCCAACAAGGGTTCAACCAGAGCGTTAATATCGGCCACAGTCGTGGTCGGGTCAAGTCGCGACACAAATAGGGCTTTTCGAACAGGGGCATGGGAAACAGAGGTCACCTTGGAAGCTTTTGCGGTTCCCACTGACGGCTTCTGACGACGTCGGGGAGCGACCATGATGAAGCCATCGTTTTCTGTCAAATTGTCGGCCCGCTGTCGTCCGCTGACACCGGCAGAGTCGAGACCCTCCATGTGTTGCCCGTTGGGGCTATCCTTGGCACGTTGAACCGTCGCGGTTGCTGTGCCTGGCGAAGCACGGTGAGCTGCATCATGCGTTCCCGTTGTTGACGGCTTCTGTTGACCAGCAGATAACGACGAAGTTGCTGTGGCATAGTTCCGGTGCGGCACTGAAGCTTGCGGCACACGCTCAAGAAGCTGCTTTTGAAGAATCGACACTTGGGAACGAAGGCTGTTGTTGTCCGCCCGTAAACACTTCACCTCGGCCGTTAAAACGTCCAACTTGACCACAATCTTGTCAAGGACACTTTCCAGTGCACGTGGGATGACCAGCGGTTCGCCGACGATGGTATTTTCCGGAGATGAATCATCTTCGCTCTCGGAATCGGAGCCATCTGGTACCGCTTGCGTGGTGGTATCTTCCGATGCAGCCCGGTTTCGTCGAGTGCAAACACTGCATTTGTATGCGCTGGAACCTGATGACATGAGCACGTTGTATTCCTCAAGGCCTATGTTGATGCAACCACAGTGATACTTGCGTTTGCAGCCGCCGCAACAATCTATAAATTGCTGCTTGCTGATTATGGGGGCGGAGCACTTTCCGCACGCAACCTTCTTCGGCGCCATCTTGAAAAAGATGACGGGGGCCTGAATTTTCCGCACGGTAATTTGCCCAACAGGCACTCCCTGTCTTCCCACTGTCAACATTCGGACCCCTCAGTTCAAATTGCCTTCGAAAATAACCTTGTACAACTCGTCAGTAGCAAAACCTGGCTTCCAAGGCTGTACAGAAAATAATTTTAATCTTTCTTTTGGTTCCCTAGCATCTCCGTGAGAATATTCACTATTGTAAGGCTCAAGCTGGAATTTCCGTACAGGATGGTCAAATTCTCTGGTTTCACGACTTTTTGAAGGCAAACACGAAACTGTCTGATTTTTTAAAATAATGGTTACAAAATTAATTACACTAAATATCTTTCGGCACTGACCTAGGGGTACTTTAGAATATGTTTGAGAGAACAATCTATGATAGTACGCGTAACTTTGTTCCTTAGGTAAAAAGCGCTCTAACAAGCATAATCCTTGGATTAATCGAGATATAATTCATTTAAAGCTGAAAAAATCTTACAAACAAGTAAATCTACAAGCTAAAAACACTCGGCTTACTCTGGAGCAGCTAAAAGCAGACCTTCAGTCGGATGCGGGGCTCGAAGCGAAATTCCTGTACTGCAACTCCACCCTTAACTTTATTTTTTAAGTCCGATCGATCGGAATTTCAGAGGAAATTAATGTAAGATCCTTTATTTTCGCGGCACCTATTTTTTGCCAATCGGTCACAGAGGACTTAATGGCGGAAACTAAGTCTCGCAAATTCAAGACGCCTGCATTTAAAAACTCCAAGTATAAAAATTTTCATGTGCCCTTAAATTTCGCGAATTTTTCAATTCGCGATATTCGCGAAAGTTGAAGCGGGCACGCGAACATGAAGAGGGTTTTACTGTATCACGTAAAGGCTTTTAAATTAGCAGGCTTAAAATAGAAAACAATATTACCTCACACTGTTCGATCATGGCATCGTTCTTCAGTCGGTATTTTATTTCCCTTTTTACGGAGAATAATTACGATTGTTCTGTTGCTCCGGTGGTTTTCGATTTCTGCATCCCTGACATCAAGATTTCCATTGAAAGAATTTGATTCTTTATTAGTAAACCGCGGTAACAAAAATCACAGGGGCCTGATGCATTTCCCAACACATTTATAAAACGGTTTGCTGAATGGTGCTCTAGGTTTCTTTTTGTTTTCTTCATCCGGCCGTTATCAGAGGCGTGTTATAACTCCAGTAGAAGAACGAAAAAGTCATCCTCGTTTACAAATCGGGGATCCCTTTCATTAAAAACTAAACATAGCATATACCTACTTTCTTTGAAGCTGAATGATTTTTTTCTGTCACGGCCAACATAGGTTTTAGCGTGGACTTTCTACCGTTACCAAACTGGTTGAAACAAAGCATGGCATCGCTAAAGGTTTCCATCGACATGGTCGAGTCGACATTGTATTTATCGATTACTCAAAATCGTTCGATCGCGTTTCGCATTCAGCTTTTGTTAAAACTTGCAGGTATCTTAAAAAACGAAACAGCGTCTTGTTTAATTGTTGCTTAGCTACTCGTTATTTTTTTATTTTACGTTTGGCGATGTTTTTTGTTTTTTTTCAGCTGATGTTTTCTCGGGTGTCCCTGAGTCAGTGTTGTACAGAACGGCGTTCCAAGGAACGGCGTTCAGAACGCGTTCCTTTAGGAGGAACGAAGGAACGCCGCCGTTCCATTCTGCCTCGGTGGAACTGGAACGGGAACGCGTTACATTTTTACTCGAAACGGGAAAAGGAACGGCGTTCCTTTTTTCGTCCAGTGGGGTAATTTTAATTTTATTTCTAACGGAGAAATTCTAAAAGTACAAAAACAATATCTTTACTAAGAGCAGGATCTCGTTAACTTTTTGGTTAGTTATCTTCGGGTTTATCTTGTGTGGTCCCCGCTTGGTAACAGTCGGGTGCAGGAGAGCTAGTGGACATCGATTATATTTTCAGTGCCCGTGAGACTGCGCTACAAAAAGCAAAACTTTTAGTCGAAGGAAAAGACACAGAAAGAGGGACGTTTCAAACTCAACTACTTTCTTTGCTTCCACGAATCCTCACACACCCAGAAATCTAAGGCCGACTACAGCCATCACTGAACTTTCACAAAGATAACAACAGATACAACAAAAGTACAAGTAACCAGACATCGAACATACCCTTGTATCCCGAGCATTGGACACTTAAAAGTTACACAAAAATTTACCTTTATTAACTCTCTGCTTGTTTCCACCTTCAAACTGAAAAACGAATCCAGCCTTCATGAAGAAGGACTTGTAGTTTTCAAGACTGACCTTCCAAAAGCCCTACCCTCTTCATCACTCGCTCGTCTTGCACACAACATCGAGAATCAACTGTTATTAAGTTTGAACGAGGGACTTTGCTGGATTGAAGCTGTTGTGAGGTTGTTGTAAAACGCTCGTGCAATGTAGTGTAACAGTACATTTGGCTCCTCTGAGTCCCCCACCACAAACATGAATATGGGTAAAAGCTTAGATTTTTAAAGGTGAATATCAACAAATCAAACCTGCTTCCGCTTGTTTTCTTCTTCTGTTGCTCTTCCATCACGGCCTTCAAATTCTTATGTTCCATTTGACGGAATATATTAAAAAAATAAAAATAAAATATTTTATCGGTATAACTAAATATGGTAATCAGCAAAATACAAATGTAACGTATATGTAACGATACGTTCCATGTTTTAACTCTAATGGGAACGAGTTCCTTTCTCACAGATGGAACTTGTAACGGGAACGCGTTCCAAAAATTAGGAGGAACGAGGAACGAGCTTCCGTTCCTCTTTTGAGGAACGTGTACAACACTGTCCCGAGTGCTCTGGGCTGGGACCGCTGTTAGTTCTTATGTTTATCATTGATGATCAGACTTTAATTAGTGTAGATATAAAATGTTTGTTGCTGATGACTGTATCTTTATCAGTGGAGTGAAAAATATCAAGGATCAACACTTAACCTTTCGCTAGAAAGGTTGTCCGTGTAATGTAGAACTTGGAAACTGCCCTTGAATATTTGAAAATGTGCGGAGATGACGTTTTTCACGAAGCGTTCGTCCATTTGAGTTTCACGTACCATGTTAAAATTCACAGGGTCTCTTATAATATACCTAAGATGACTTGAAGGCAAAAGCTCAAGCGCCGATGTAAACGTGACAGCGAACCTCCGAAGACAGCGCGCTCGCTGACGCACTTTTGGCACGTTTCTTTGAGCTCACTCGGATCGTGGTGCCGGCTGTGGTTCCGGCGATAGCGAACCTCCGAAAGGCAGTACGCTCTCTGATGACGCACCTTTTGTAGCAGTTTCATTGGAACCTATCGTTTTGATACCTTTCGTTGTCGCTCAAAGTGTTTTCGCTCAAAGGACTTTGAAGATCGACTGAACGGTGAAACGTATAAGTTTTCAGCTTATTAAATCCTTTTAGAAGTTATTTCCAACGTACAAATATCTTGGACTGCTGCTTTCGTCTGCTCTGAAGTAGAATATGCATGTTGATTCTATTGTTCGGAAAACTCACGGCAAACTTTGGTATCTGAAACGCAATCTTAAGCATGTTTAGTTTGATGCGAAAATGACTGCTTACGAACCCATGAATCGGACTGTTCTCGAATATGCCTCCCAGTGGCGGGATCCTCACGGCTGTAAATATTAGCCAGTTAGTAAGTGTAAGGAGATATGCAATGCGAATTGGTTCAAATTGGCCTCCTCGTCACTGAAAAGCCTTATATTTTCACTTGTTAGATCAGTTCTTGATATGCATTATACAATCTGGGACCCTATAGGTTCAACTTGGAGGGCAGATTGAAAAAATACGAAACCGTGCTGCAAGGTTTGTTACGGGAAATTATGATTTCAGGACAGAAGTGCTGGAACTGAAGTCATCGCTGGACTGGAGCCACTGAGGCACAGACGTCAGTGCCTTCGTCTAAAACTTCTGCATAACATCTTCCACAATAATACTGGTATATGTAAATCAACACATCTTCTAGAACCTGCTTATGTGTCTTTAAGGGTTGACAATTCAAAAGATCGTCCATATAAGATGCAAGAACTGATGTTTTTAAATTCTCTTTTTTCCACGGTCTGTTGAGGTTGGAACCAACTTCCTAATGACATTGTAGAAACTTTGATGCCTGAGCTGTTCTTTGAGAAAATTCAATCAATTGTTTAAATTTTCATATGATTCAGTCTTCATAAGTGTAGTAGTGTTTTCTCTTTTTTTCGTGTATAACGATCTATATTTTGCATGTTATTTTTAGTGCCCCCCTACTATAATGCCTTCTAGGCGATGTAGGTACTCTAATAAATAAATAAATAAATAAATATATGAATAAAATAGAAATTCGAAGCCAAGCGAATCTGTGACGTCGCTGCACGAGAAAGTCCAACTAAGTTGCTTTGCTCAAGGTGCTGTGCAGCGAGAGCTAAATGCTTATTATATACCCTACTGAATGGCGATTTTAACACTGATGCTTCAAGATATTCAACGCAACGACTGAGTCCAAGCTCCGCGAAGTTTGTTCAAAAGGGCGCTGATTTCGTATCTTTGTCGTGCTGACTCATTTAACGTTTACTTTTTTTCTACGAACAATCGAAGAGTAGAACAGTCTTTTGAAATACGAGGTGAAAGCGACAGTAATCAAATTATTAAAGCAAAACAAACAAACAGCTTGTGAAAAGTTTTGTTTTTTTACGGTTTGTTGCATCTCTTTATTATAATTGTGTATTCACTACATTTAAAGATTTTTCGATAAGTTCTTGGGCAGTAAAACAGTACCAACTCTTCCTGCCACAACCAACAAAGAGTAGATGGTTTAGCGTGTTGGTTTTTAATTTACGATAACGAAAGAGGGACATGGAAGACAAACAGACAACACAATTGCGTTGTCTATTTGTCTTCCATGTCCATCTTTTGTTATCGTTAACTCCAAAAGCAGGTTACGCAGTATTTATAAATAAATAAAAGACATCGCGCGATCGAGGAGAGGTCAGCTGACGATCATTGTTATCAGCGGTTTCAACATCACCAACCAATGCGCTGAGTTTATGTCGCCCAGTGCCACACCACAGATCGTGAACATTACAGCTCTCTGTCGCATGATTGTATCGCAATCTTGCAGCGAACAGAGCGAAACGCCACTACTACGCGGATTGATGAAAAGCACTGCTGTCGGCGGAGAACAAACCATTTTGAGTACATCCACTCGCTCTTGTCGCCGTTAGAGCTCTTTCGATGGTTTCAGAAATTCTCTTCCATCTTTCAGTCACATCACAGATCCTGTTTTAGCACGTTTCTCGGTACATGAGCACGCAAAGCGAGGACAGCGAGAGAGCATCGCACCTCCTGCGCAACAAAAACAGCGGAAGAAATTTAAAATGCGCTGTTGACAGCGTTGTTCGGCGCTCTCTCGTGCGCAACAAAACATAAACAACCAAAACAAACGCTCGCATCGCAGAGAATTCAGCAGGTGCCTTTAAAAAACGCGCACGTGGGTAGACTTTCCCGTCAACTCTGACTTGAAGAGCCGTAGCAACATTTGTTTCCGTCTTTATCACTGGCCGCCACCAGGGAGCGCCGTAAAGAGGAGGAGTGC
This sequence comes from Ixodes ricinus, assembly GCA_037355805.1. NCBI lineage: Eukaryota > Metazoa > Arthropoda > Arachnida > Ixodida > Ixodidae > Ixodes > Ixodes ricinus. Next base: position 46,784 of record JAZHYW010055691.1, on the reverse strand, counting down.
ATTGGAAACGGCGGGACGTCCGTTTCCTATTTTTGCTTCATAAAGGCATATGTGGCCATCTACAGATATCGACTAGAGCCACTTAATGAGCTAATCTTAGAGTATCAGCACTCTATTCCCCGGTATTGCTAGAGGTCACCGCCATCTTGGTGATTAGTGCGGTGCAAATGCAACTGTCGATTGCCACATTCGAAAAATGCGACTTCCCTCAGCTTTAGATGCGGTGTTAGCAAGCTTATGTCATATCGTTTTGCTCTGTCGCGAACTGTTTTGAAATGCCAGGAGAGACGGAAAAGCGTTTCGTGTGATTTCAGATAAAGCTTCGGATAACTGGCTAACAATGGTTTTAACTCACAAGATGGGTAAGTATCGTTACTCTGAAGCGTTGCTTATTTAGTGGCTTTAGTTTAGACGCTTTTCGTTTCATTTTGTTCTCAGTCACGTAGGTTCCGTATCTGGTGTGTGAGGCCCAAAATTAAGTAAGACATTTCATGATGGAAATTGCGAAAAATATAGGTAGAGTCAAAACAAGAATGTGTGACAATCATGCCTCTTTCATGAACATCTTCCAGCGGCGTGGAGAGACCAAAACGATGCTTCAAGGCATATCAGAAGTGACTACATTCAGGATGGCCCTACCCCTTGTGGAAAAGGTGTATAGGTACTTGCAGTCCTGTTTTTTTATACAAGTGTTTTTTTGTTTTTGTTTTTAAGAATGGGTATTACAAATAACATGGCCAAAAAGGAGAAAAAAAGGCGAGCCTATGGGCCTGTACGTCTTGGGTTTATTCTGAATTCGAGCAAAGATTTCTCTTCTTCTAAAAAAAATATGACGGTGTAGAAACAATGGGCGGCACTGACGTTCCTTTGGCCAAACAGGTTGACCACAAGCTACCCCGGCAACAAATATAACAAATGCATTGTAGCACTCATCTAAGATTACAGAGCTCTGACGTGCTACGGTGCACAGGTGCACTAAGCTGCGTCAGTGCTTCTCGTTTTTTTTCTTATTACATGTTTTATTATGTTTTTGGTCAAGACAGGTCTCAGAAAGGTTAAAATTGGAATACGAAAGAAAAAACAATTTTGCACTTGCCGGTTGGAAACGTTTGCCGTCAGCGAGAAGAAAAGTATCTACCGATATTCGGGAGATAAAAACTATTCTGGCTTATAGCTGTGAAGTGAGTAATTTGACTAATCTAAGCGACTATGATTAGTTAAATTCGTTACGTTACAAATAGCTCTTAAAAGTTACATTCAATGTAATTATCAATATCTGTGACTGAGTTACATTTGTTATTAAACTTATAATACTTCTGGCTGACGGGCAGCTAAAAATGCCGACTTACGATTCACCGCAATATCCGTGGTTCAATGCCGCGTGCCAAGTTTCGCGCTTTGAACGCATTGCCATGCGGCATTCGAAACACGGATCTCGAGGTGACTCGTTCGAATTTGTACACAGACTGTCTTTGGTATGACGTATAAGCAGTGTGACCCAGGTTTAGGACGGTGTCACCGATACATCCTCGTCGCCAACAGGCAACAGGCCCCTTTGGAATTCAGTCTGGCAACTTTGATCACTATCATCATCATCCGCAAGCGGCACTATTATACAGATGGCAGCCTTCTGTTTACTGATGAAGGAGGAAGAAGTTGAAGATGCTCTAGTAGGTGATTCGAAGCCTATACATTCTACAGGTTTCCCCGCTCATTTCCAATCCGGCGACGGAAAATTTCATCAAGTGCTACAATTTAATCCAAGTACCACTGGTTAATCGCGTGTGCTACCCAATTTAATCCGGGGTCCAGTCGAATTCAATCCCTGTATGTATATGCGCGTGTCTCCTGAGAACGACCCTCAAGGATGACGCCTGGAGGACGACTGAGACGACCTCGAGGACGGCGTCTCCGGACGACCTCAAGGACTGCTAGGAAGACCTCGATGGCGACGTTAGAGGACGACGTTTGGGACGACCTCAGAGACAATGGCTGGGACGACCTCAGGGACGACTTCTGCACAACCTGGAGGACGACCTTGAGGACGACGTGTGAGACGACCTCAAGGATGCGTTGCGCTAACGACCTCGAGGACAACCTCTTGGACGACCTCGAAATGACGTCTAGGATGACCTCAAGGACGACGTCTAGGACGATCTCAAGGGCAACTTCTAGAACAACACTGAGAGGACCCATCATCTGGGTGTTGTCCTCAAGGTTGTTCTAGAAGTCGTCCTAGATCGTCCTTCAAATCGTCCTAGACGTCGTCCCTGACGGTCGTCTGTGAGGTCGTCCTTGAGGTTATTCAGATCGATCCGTAGGTCGTCCTAGGCAATCCCCGAGGTCGTTCTTGAGGTCGTCGTAGACGTCGTGCATGAGGTCGTCCTGGGCACGTCATCCATGAGTCGTCCTAAACGTTCATCTAAGATCGTTTTAGGTCGTCCAAGACGTCGTCCTCGAGGTTATCCTAAACGTCGTTCTTGGGGTCGTCGACTGCTGAGGTCGTCCTTGACGTTTTCCCTGAATTGTCCTAAGGTAAAGTGGCCTTGGGGTCGTCACCCGAGGTCGTGCAGGACATTGTCCATGAGGTCGATCCTAAATGCCGTCCTTGAGGTCGTCCTATACGTCGTACTTGGTCGTCCTAGACGTCGTTCTTTGGGTCAGTCCCCTGGGCGTCGTCCCAAAGTCGTCCCTAGAGATCGTACCTGAGGTCGTCCCTGGAGGCCATCCTAGACGTCGTCCCCGAGGTCGTCCTTAAGGTTGTTTGAAATGTCGTTTTTGAGGTCGTCCTTGAGATCGTCCTAGACGTCGTCCTTGAAATCGTCACTGAGGTCGTCTTTGAGGTCGTTCTAAGGTCGTCCTATCCATCGCCCTAGGCGTCGTCCTCAAGGTCGTTCTTGAGGTTGTCCTACACGTTGTCCTCGAGGTCGTCCTAGACGTCTTCCCTGAAGTTGTCCCACGCGTCGTCCTTGAGGTCGTGCAGAAGATTGTCCATGGGGGTCATCCCAAATGTCGTCCTTGAGGTCGTCCTATACGTCGTACTTGAGGTCGTCCTAGACGTCGTTCTTTAGGTCGTCCCTAGACGTCGTCCCAGAAGTCGTCCCTGAGATCGTCCTTGATGTCGTCCCTGAGGCACGTCCCTGACGTCGTCCCGAGTCGTCGCTAAAGGGCCCTGCAATGGACTTTTACTCATTTTTGTTGCCAAGCCTGAGCGCACTGAGCGTAGTAACACAATGACACTTTCTTTTCTCGAATTTCTGCTTTATTTTGAAGTTATGTGCTGATTCAAGTACGCGGCAAGCAAAAATAACTATCACTTCATGCAGCGTGTGGGTTGGCGAGTGGCGCGTGAACTAGGCAGACGGGGATGAGCTGAGCGGAGCGGCAATCAGCCGCCATATCCGTGTCGACGGCGCGAGAGAGCGCCCCACTAAGCGTGTCCTGGATGGGCGCGTATGTAGCGGGCAGCTGGGCGTCTCATTGCATTTGCTGCGCGATTAAGCACAAATTCGGCATGACACTTCGGTAGCACAAACGATAGCAAACACGGGTGAATCAGTTCAGAATGGGAGTCATGCCGCGCTGCCACGCACGCGAAGCAGCTAAACCGCTGAATAAAGCTGCTCACGAAGCGCGGAACGCTCAGAGCCAGCCGAGGTCGCTTCAGTCCCTACGGCCTGTACCGCCGCGTACATCCAGGACCTTTCCGTGTCGGTGCCTGATCCCACTACTCCTTTCTGGTGTACGCTGCCTTTTCACCGTGTGGTGGCGGGTATGTCGACGGATCATTTCTTGTTTCCGTACTTTATAAACTGCATCTGTTTCTTCTAATCTAAATACTGAACGAAAACTACTTTTATAAATAGATTGAAACGGTTCGCGCCACTTATATTTTGTATTTCTGACTAAAACAAAAGCTTTTGTGCGACATGACCAGTAATGGCGCTCAGGACCTAAGACCGTCACATATCGCGTGCTTTCGGTACCGTGGGTGCGGCCAGTCAGTGGAGGAAGTTTCGCATCGTCCGGTTGAAATATGATGCACTGATATTTAGTTGCTCTCTCCATGCCGCTGGCTTGCCCCGAACCCAAGGGAGTAAACCGCAAAGAGTGGCGGCAATTATGATTGCAGGGTCCTTGGAGTTGTTTGAAATGTCGTTTTGAGTGTCATCGAGTCGTCCTAGACGATCAGTCAGTGAAATCGTCACTGAGAGTCGTCTTTGAGTCGTTCTGGAAGTCGTCTATACGTCGCCTAAGCGTCGTCCTCGAGGTCGTTCTTGAGGTTGTCACCTCGTTGTCCTCGAGGGTCGTCCTAGACGTCTTCCTGTGAAGTTGTCTACGCGTCGTCCTTGAGGTCGATCCCTGAGGCCGTCCTAGACGTCGTCCCCGAGGTCGTCCTTAAGGTTGTTCCGAAATGCCGTTTTGGGGTCGTGCCTTGAGATCGTCCTACGACGTCCTTGACGTGCCGTCACTGGGGTCGTCTTTGAGGTCGTTCGCAGGGTCGTCCTATGCGTCGCCCTAGGCGTCGTCCTCGAGGTCAGTTCTTGCGGTTGTCCTGCACGTTGTCCTCGAAGGTCGTCGGAGCCTCTTCCCTGAAGTTGTCCTACGCGTCGTCCTTGAGGTCGTGCAGGACATTGTACCTGAGTCGTCCCTGGTATCATCCATGAGGTCGTCCCTGCTCCTGGTCGTACTCTAGGTCGTCCTAGGCGATCGTGCTGTCGGAGTCGTCCCCTAGGCGTCTTCCCTGAAGTTTGTCCCTGTAGCGTCGTCCTTGGGGTCGTGCCGGACGTTGTCCATAAGGTCGTCCTAAATGTCGTCCTTGAGAGTCGTCTATACCGTCGTACTGCGGAGTCGATCCTGGGCGTCGTTCTTTAGGTCGTCCACAGACGTCGTCTAGAAGCCGTCCCTGAGATCGATCGCGAGGTCCGTCCCAGAGGCCGTCCTAGACACGTCGTCCCCGAGGTCGATCCGCCAAGGTTGTTTGAAATGTCCGTTTTGGGGGTCTCGTCCTTGAGATCGTCCTAGACGTCGTCCTTGAAATCGTCACAAGGGTCGTCTTCGAGGTTGTTCTAGAGGTCGTCCTATACGTCGCCCCTGAGGCGTCGTCCTCCGGAGTCGTTCTTGAGGTTGTCCTACACGTTGTCCTCGAGGTCGTCCTAGACGTCTTCCCTGAAGTTGTCCCTCGCGTCGATCGCTCGAGGTGCGTCCCCTGAGGCCGTCCTGAGCGTACGAATCCCCGAGTACGTCCCCTTGGAGGTTGTTTGAAATGTCATTTTTTGAGAGTCGTCCTTGAGATCGTCCTGAGGCGTCACGTCCTTGAAATCGTCACTTTCGAGGTCGTCAGAGAGGTCGTTTCTGAGAGGTCGTCCTATACGTCGCCCTAGGCGTCTCGTCCTCTGAGTCGTTCTTGGGGTTGTCCTGCGTCGTCCTCAGGGTCGTCCTGGACGTCTTCCTGGGGCCGTCTCGCGCGTCGTCCTTGCAGGGTCGTCCTGAGGCCGTCCTGGGCGATGCGTCCCCCGAGGTCGTCCTTGGGATTGTTTGAAATGTATGCCGTTTTTGAGGGTGCCGTCCTTGAGATGGCGTCCTATGGCGTCGTCACCTGGAAATGCGTCACTGGGGATCGATCTTTGAGGTCGTTCCCAGGAGGTCGTCCTCGCACGACGCCCTAGGCGTCGTCCTCGAGGTCGTTCGCGGGGTTTGTGCCTTACGTTGTCCTCGAGGATCGTCCTGGTACGTCTTCCCTGAAGTTGTCCCTCTATGAGGTCTGTCCTTGAGGTTGTGCGGGACGGCCTGTCCGTGAGGTCGTCCTCGAAGTCGTCCTTGAGGTCGTCCTGCCACGTCGTGACACTTGAGGTCGTCCTGGGCGTCGTTCTTTGAGTCGACCACCTAGGCGATCTTCCCTGAGAAGTTGTCCTACGCGTCGTCCCTTGGAGGTCGTCCCTGAGGCCGTCCTGGACGTCGTCCCCGGGCGTCCTCGTGGAGTTGTTTGAGATGTCGTTTTTGGGGTCGTCCTTGAGATCGTCCTAAGACGTCGTCCTTGGAAATCGTCACAGAGGTCGTCTTTGGGGTCGTTGTCTGGAGGTCGTCCTATACGTCGCCCTGGGCGTCCGCGTCCTCGGAGGTCGATTCCTTTGAGGTTGTCACCACGTTGTCCTCGAGGTCGTCTGGGCGTCTTCCTGAAGTTGTCCTGCGTGCCGACCGTCTGAAGATCGTGCGGGACATTGTCCTGAGGTAGATCATCTCAATGTCGTCCTTGGGGATCATCCCTTGCGTGGGCAACGCAGATTCGTCACACAGACGTCGTCTCACCCAGGTCGTCCTGAGACGTCTTCCCTGGGGGTGTCCCTCGCGTCGTCCTTGAGTGTCATCCTGAGGCCGTCCTAGACGTACGTCGAGGTCGTCCACAAGGTTGTTTGAAATGTCGTTTAGAAGTGCGTCCTGGGGTCGTCCTAGGCGTCACGTCCTTAAGGAAATCCTCACTGAGGTCGTCTACGGTGGACTACCGAGGTCGTCCTATCTCGTCGCCCTGAGGCGTCGTCCTCGGGGTTCGTTCTTGAGGATTTGTCCTACGTTGTCCTCGAGACCGTCCTGGAGCGTCTTCCCTGCAGAAGTTGTCCTACAGCGTCGATCGCTTGAGGTCGTGCAGGACATTGTCACGAGGTCGTCCTCAATGTCGTCCACGAGGATGCGTCCTGCTTGTCCTTCGCCCGGGAGTGCGTCCTAGACCTCGTGCTTTAGGTCGTACCCTCGGCGATCATCCCTGAAGTTGTCTACGCGTCGTCCTTGAGGTCGTCCACAGGGGCCGTCCTAGGCGTCGTCCCCTAGATCGTCCATAAGGTTGTTTTGGTCTCGTTTTGAGGGTCGTCCTTGGAGATCGTCGGGCTAGCGTCGTCCCCTTGAAATCGTCACTGAGGTCGTCTTTGAGTCGTTCTAGGGGTCGTCCTGCACGACGCCCTAGGCGTCGTCCTCGAGGTCGTTCTTGAGGTTGTCCACCACGTTGTCCTCGGGATCGTCACTAGGCGTCTTCCCCCACTGAAGTTGTCCCACGCGTCGTCCTTGAGGTCGTCCCCTGAGGCCGTCCTAGACGTTCGTCCCCGAGGTCGTCGCTTGGAGGTTGTTGTTGGAAATGTCGTTTTTGAGGTCGTCCGTGCAGAATCGTCCTAGACGTGCGTCCTTGAAATCGTCGCAGAGGTCCGTCTTTGGGGTCGTTTCTAGAGGACGTCCTCTACGTCGCCCTAGGCGTCGTCCTCGAGGTCGATTCTTGGGGATTTGTCCCTACGTTGTCCTCGAGGTCGTCCTAGACGTCTTCCCTGAAGTTGTCCACGTCGTCACGTCAGCTTGAGGGTCGTTCTTAAAGAACGCCTAGACGTCATCTTAGACTGTCGGCCTAGGCGTCGTTCTTGGGGTCGTCCTTGGTCGTCCTAAGCGACCGTTCTCTAGGCAGTCGTTCCGAGGTCGTCGTTGAGGTCGTCCCTGGGCAGTTTGTCGTCCTCTAGGCTCATCGTCTTAGACGTTAAAAAAATGGTTCATTCTGGCCCTTCCATCTTCACGTGAGGCGAAGAAGGGCACACATTTCCATTGTGTGTTCCATCAAAGATCGTTTACCTCCAGTATCGCAGGAAGCGCAGAGGGCAGCCGTCGGACGAGGAGAGGGCTCTACTGGAAAGGACTTCAGAGCCCGATGCCTTGCCCTCTGGTGTCCGGGAGTAGTGAAGTGAAGTATAAAGTAACTCAAAAGTAACTATAAGTAATCGAAGGTAATCAAATCATCAATAGAGGTAATAATGACCCAAATTGGCTGCCATAACGGCCCATAAATGATCAAAATACTGGGTCGATAGCCGCTCAAACCATTTTAAAGGGCAATCATATGTGCAAATTCAAGTCCATAGAGGTACGCAATTGGTTTGATAATGGCTCAAAGTAATCAAGAATCATCAAACTGTCTAATTAAGCTGAAATAATGTTCATAGATTGGGTCAATAGTAACTTTCGAAACGATCAAGAGTAATGCCAGTGAGAAATTAGAGCTCATGATAGATAAATTGGTAACGCTAATAACTCGAAGTTACGCCAAGAATTGTCTCACAAATATGTTAATTGGGCGATTCAGACCCATTGGGTTTAATAGTAAATAAAAAAATAATCATCATGTCGAATTAGCTGCCACAATAAATCAATTTGGTTAAAAATTAGCGAAAATAATCAGGCCTTATTGCAATGTCAATTAAATGCCATGTTGGAATTAATAGGGACAAAAAGAGTTATAAAAATGTGAGATCAGAGGCTCTTTTATTGGTTCAATGTGACCTCTAAGCTAATCAGAAGGATTTCAGGTAGCGGAAATGAGGACAAATCCATTGGGTAAAGGTAACTCAGAGCGATCAGAAGAGTAATCATAATATACATTTATGCATCTGATGAGATAAGTTTCTATGAAAGATAAGCTCAAAGTAATGAAGAGAGTCATCTCAATCTCATTTCGGTCAAATTCAAAGTTCACTGGGTTAAAAGTCACTCGAGAGTAATCAAAAGAGTAATAATAGTGTCAACTGAGTTCATTATTGATCAATTGGAGTGTAATAACACTGAAGTAATAAAAAGAAGTAGCCGAAATGTCAGTTGAGTGCAGATTAAAGTCCATTCGGACAGTAGTAAGTCAAAGTAATCAAACAAGTAATTGTGATGGCAATTGAGCTAATAATGAATACTGTTGATAAATATTAGCCCAAAAGATCAAACCAGTCATCCCAATATCAATGAGGCCGAATTAAAGTATTTTTGGATCGAAAGTAACCCCTAAAGTAATCGAGACCAAATAATATTATGTATGATTGAGCTCACAACCGATAAATTAACACTATAATTACACAAAGTGAACAAAAGTAGCCAAATGTCACTTTTGCCGAATTAAAGTCAATTGAATTGGAGAGTAACTCGAAGTAATCAAAAGAGTAATCATAATGTCAATAATTATCACATAAAAAATTCAATTCGTTGAAGATTAAGCTAAAAAAGTAATGAAGAGGTCATCCCTGAAAATGGCGTTTTAATTTCGATTTCATGCATCCAATGGGTCAAAAGTGGCCCGGTAAATCATAAAGAGGAATAATAATGTCAGCTGAGTTCAGACTATATGAATCAATTGGACCAATAATAACACAAAGTAGTCAAAAGAGTAATCATAAATTGCCAATTGTGACTTGTATCATCGTGAACCTGTAGCAATGTTGAGTCGAGTAATAAGAAAGGTCAAAAGAAAACGATCGTTCAGCTAATATAAATTGGAGTGCGCCACAATAACTCTAATATTACAAAAGGTAGTCAACATATCAACCAGGGTTGGGCAGTATCGCGATACAAATGTATCGCGATAGTATTTCAGAAATACATTTCGTATCTGTATTTCTGTATCGCGATACATTTTTTTCACCAGTATCTGTATTTCTGTATCGAAATACATTTTGGAATGTTTCTTTGTATCGCGATACAATCAGGGTGAAATGTATTTCGTTACATTTCTTGAGAAATACTCCTCCCCCCCCCCCCTAAAAAAATACAAATCCGAACGCATTTTTTTTTTTACTTCTGCGGGCACCAGGGTCAAAGAGGTGCTGGGGCATTGTTACCATGCTGACCAAGGTTCTTTCCGATTCTCCAAACTATTTTTCTGTGCGTCCTCCTCTCTCCTCTGAGAAGTGCTGTGTAGTCGGGGACTCGAACTCGGTGGCGTGCCAGGAGTGGAGTCAGAGCATCTTCTGCCGCAGGTCCTTAGGTAGGAATTTCTTGAGTCATTGTGTACTGACATCTAATGTCCGCTTGTAAATGTATCTCTTGCCTTAGCGTACACAGTACACCCAGCCGGCAAAGCTGAGTCACAGTCCGTTGCAGCACGAGCCTGGCGGTGGTTGACTTGAAATAGTAGGATGACTCACGCAGTGAAGTTAACACATATTCGAATGCGTCTGCGGCTGCGCCCGTAATATTGCACGGCTCACCGGTACGTCATCAACCGACGTGAACGTGACCCGCTGCTCTGGGGATCGAAACCCAGGAAGGAGGCCAGACGTGGCCTCGCTGTGCCGACCCAGCCTTCGTACACCTGCGACTCGTCTCGAGCGCGCTCTTTCTCGGAGAGCTCGCACCTGTGCCGGCAATATCAGGTCGCAATCCACGAGGTCTCTGTTTGGATGATGCTAGGCTAAACTTGATGACTGCGATCCATGCGTCGGTGGCGGAGGGTCTGCAGGAAGGACCTTCACAACAGGGATGCCATCGTATCGTTTTTTCAACCGTAACAGAAGATGAGACACGTGTTCCAGGATGCTTCAGGTGGTCCACTATTCTCGAAAATTCCAAATGACACTGCCTGCACGATCTTCAACGAGGTAACCTACAACGAAAGTACCTATTGCACTTTGATACACCAGCGTGGTAAAGTTTCATGTTCAAGGCCACACCTACAGATAAAGAATACCAGTTCATTCCACCGTGACGTCATGTGATCAATGTTGGCAGGGACGTCCTTATTGGACAGGGGCGTGGTGATGTTTTGATGGGATTTAGGGTGACAGAATTTATTTAGAGGTCGAAGTCTTTTCGCATCCCTCGTCAGACAGACAGGATGTCAGGGAAGGGACCGCGGTCAGTCCTTGATGGAACGTTTTTTTGAGCCCATTGAAGACTCCTCGTCGTCCGAAACCAATACCTTCAAGGCAAAGTGCCAAGCCTACGGGAAAGTAATTTCGGGATCAAAAACTTCCACTTCAAACTTCATCTCAGTTGGCGTTTCTAACAAATGTGAAAAATGTATTGCAGTATCAGTATTTCTGTATTTGTATTTCTGCCCTCCCTAAAATGTATTCCTGTATTTGTATTTCCAAATACTTTTTGCCTCTATTTAAAATGTATTTCCGATACGTATCGCGATACATTTTTACAGATGTATTTTAGTATCAGTATTTTGGCTACTATTTTAATGTATCCCAGTATTTGTATTTCCAAATACATTTTCGAGTATTTCTGCCCAACCCTGATATCAACTAAGCCTCGTCAATAGTGGTACTAGTAACTCCAAGAAATCCCAATACAGATCAAATAATCAGCTGTCCCCCCCCACCAAAAAAAAAAAAAATCTAATTGTATAAAAAATGATTCAAAGTTACCAAATGCGTAAGGAAACACGACCGCCGAAGACAATAAGTGCATATATATATTGTGGATTAAATCGACTGACCCCGGGATTAAATTGGGTAGCGCAAGGATTAAATTATGTGGCGCTTGGATTAAATTGGGTGGCACTTGGATTAAATTGGCCGTCACTTGGATTGAAATGAGCGGGAAGACCTGTAGGTGTTAGCGCGGCGTGAAGCAGGAATTGGACGCAAGAGCTGCGTAAGCGTTCATTTCTAACTCGGTCCCAGCAGTGGCGTCACGAGGGTCAGCGGCACCCGAAGCGGTAGCCCGCCGCAACACCCCCCCCCCCCCCGCTATCACGTGGCCCGCCGCGACTACCCCCTTCCTCGCTCTCGCGTGGCTCGCCACGACTCTCGCCCCCCCCCCCCCCGCCGCTTTCGCGGCCGCCGCGACACCCCTGAGCGCTGCACCCGGGGCGGTTCGCCCCCCCCCCCGCCCCCCTTGTGACGCCACTGGGTCCCAGTCAATCTGTTAGTAGCACTCACTCGGCTTCAAAGCCCTTTGTGTAAAGAACTCTATCAAGGCGTCTATGTGGGTTGGCGCTTCGTTCCGACTGGCTGCATTTGTTTCGCCATCGACACTAAAAAAGATTGAAATATAATTGTAGTGAAGTGCACATTCTCGTTTACCATTGAATTCTGAAAGTGACGGTGCCTCATAAAATACTGCAGACCACAGGTTCATTGCCGCCATTAGTATAGTAAAAGATAAACTGCCACCTGAGTCACCAGATGTCACTGAATTCCGTAAAGGGTCTATTGTAAGCCTGGTGCCCCACCCGCTCAAGTACGTGCAGCGTGCGCGTGAACATAGCTGTGGCAGGCTTGAAATTGCACGGATATTTCCGCACGAGCTTAGAGACATGGCGGCGGGCAGTTCCCAGCGCTGTGCGTCTAGTGTAGTCCGGCGTGCCACCGTTCCATGACGAAAAACGTGACGCTGCGGTCAGTGTCCCAATTCATTTCTGCTCGAAGTGTCTATAATAATGTGTACTGAAATGGGTACTCCGGCGTTTTCGTTACAGTCCCTGATTTGCCTAGAAATTCGCTGAACACACCAACAAACCTCGCTGAAATAGTAACCCAAATATTTATTTAAATATCGACTTTTCGCGGAGTTATTGAATTTATAATTTTGGTATCGCCGTGTTTTTGAAAGCGAGTCTCTACTAAACACAATGAAAGCAAGACGTCATCGAAAGGGAGGAGTTCAGTCTTTGAACTGTAGACTTAATGGAAAAATCGAATATTCATACCTGCTTGTCTTATTTTTTGACAAAAACGAGATCCCAGTTTGGACTTAGAATGCATCAATTAACTGAACTTGCCTCACTGGAAGAGAAGGGATTTATTCTAAGAAATCTCGAGAAACAAAATATAGTAACTGGTATTCATAAAGACTATACTAAGGTTTTTGATTTTTTAAACCATGAACTATTCTAGAAAAAGCCGCAAACATTACGTTTGCTCTAATAATTTCATTTCCACAATAAAAACGGTAATATCGGGTATACCTCAAGGTGGTATTTTGGGATCTTTTCCATTTAACCTTTATGTCAATGATATTGTGAAAATTCATGAGACCACTAAAATTGTTTTTTATGCTGATAATACGACGCTTCTTTTTGTTTTTACTGCTGATGATGATCAACTTATTTCCATGGCCAACAGAGTAGTAGATTCATTAGGAGTATGGACGGATAGAAACGCTTTAAAAATAAATATCAATAAAACATAAGCCAAGATATTTAAGCCGAAAAAACAAGTTATTTCTCCATTATGACGCATTTATATAAACTCAGTAAATATTTAGTAATTTGACTCATTCAAACGCTTGGTGTTGTGTTTTTACGAAACATTTCATGAGACCATCATATTGAGTATTTAAAAAATGAATTAGCAAAGGTTTATGTCTGGTACATCGGAATTGATATATATTTCCTAGATCAGTTAAAGTATTACCATATTAAAATTTCTATTTTCGCTCATTGAAATTACTGCCACCTGGTTTGGGGTACTACGACAGCAAGAAATCTTAAGAAAATTCACTTGCTCCAAAAACGAATGTTACGTACAAGTGCAAACGTGCCGCTCTGCTCGTATACAAAAAAACAAAAACTTGTTCAGAATGTACAGGGTGTTCCAAATAGCGGCTACGCTCTTCAAGTTGTTCGCAAAAATCTGTTTCTTTACCTATTGAGCTACAATTTTGTGCAGCGTTGCCCACAGGTGGTGCATCCTTTCTATAATATTTACAAATAGCAAACTTACCTGAGCAAAACGTATAAAAAAAAGCTTAACGCCTATGGAAACGCAGCGAAGCTACCGGTCTTCAAACAATAGGGCACCGTTTCGCACGTGAGACAAGAGATGGCGCAAGCGGTCTCGACGCCAACTGCCGCCAACGTACGTGTATACGGCGCCGAGAGGCGGCGTCATTAGCAGACGACATCTTTCGACTCAAAATTGGCGCGAGCTTTTTCGATGTCAGGTGCCAATGTATGACCTTATCATCCTTAATAATAAAGCACATTGAATGGACACATAATCGACTAAAACAATGGTTTGTCGGATTATTTTGACCGTTTTGCTTCGCAAGGTACATTATGTGGTCTGCTTTGCTGTTCCTTGTTCTTACCACATATGTTTTAGGTTCTGTGACTGTCGCCGCCTGCGGAACGCACGTCGATTAAACCTAGAAAAAGAAATGTTATCCCAGAGATTGCCTAAACTGTTTTTTTAAATTCTGAGTGATCTTCACTTAGATATCATCAACATGGAAGAGTTGCGTGCGTTGATGTGCCATTTTGTTATAGCGGACAAATGCTTTTGTTGTACATGTGTTCTTTTCGGTTCTCTCTCTCCCTGTCACTGTTGTGGAATGCAATTCGGGGGCCGAGGCTCGTCGAGCAGTTTCCGTACGACTTCTTTTCTCGGCCTGCACGAAATGGCAAATAAAGATATTATTCTTAATATTATTAATTATTATATTATTATTATTATTATTATTATTATTACACGCGCTTTCACGGTGTCAAATAAACCTTTGGAAGCACTCACGAGCACACGCGCAGCACCACGAAACAAATACTCGCCATAATTCTTTTTTTGACTGCTCGCTCGACCTGCAAGCTTGCCTTTCCCTGACGTCAGGGCACTGAAGAGCACGAACAAATCTGAATGTCGGTTTTCCCATCATTTTCACTTGCCGATTTAACAATAATTATTTTCAATTTCACAATACTAAATAGTATACCGGAAGAGCTAATGGCTGCTAATTGTGAAAGTATGGTTAGTTGGGATAGCTAAAAAAAATCGCCGGAGTACCCTTGTATTGTTGTACGCTAGAGCTCGGGGCACGAAAGCGTCTCGTACTCGACGTGCTCATGAAGGACGCACTTCTCCACCGAGCTTCCTCAAGTGGAACCCCACTCGTTAAGGCCCATGCACACACAGCTGCGTTTGAGAGCGTTTGAGTGCTTCGTGTGACGCGTGCCGAGATACTCCTTGAATTAGATTCCATGCTTTATGCGAAGCATGAATGTGCCAATGAACAGGAGGAGGAGGAGGACGAGGAAAGACTTCATTGCTAAAAAGATACTTATTCTTGATAGGCCCTATTGCAGGGCTCAAGTGCTCTCCGTCGCGAAGTCTTGCCCGCTTCACCAGCTATCGCTGATCTTGAGCAGATGAGACGAGCAGCGCAGCTTCCCAGGTCTCGCGCGAAGCTTCGGGGTTGAGGGGAAGGGGAGGGAGGGGTTAAGTTGGCAGGCCCAAGCAGCCTGCATTAGCGACGGAAACTATCCGCAGTGCGGGCACCTATCCATGTATCTGTTCGGGTAAAATAAATGTAGATTAACTCGGTGTGTGACTATATCTGCCTGATCTGACGCCGGGTTGCGGCCTCCTCTCTGGACAGGGACTGGTCGTGCTGGGAGAACAACTGCCTCCGGCCGCGGTGGTGGGCGAGGATCTTGGAATACTGTTTTGGAGCCGTGCGCGGTCTGTCTTCGCGTGATGGTGCCTGAAGGACGAAGGCTCGAGCTACGGTGTGTGCTTCCCGGTTTCCGTCGGCAGACTCGTGGTCGGGCGTCCAGACAAGTTCCACGCTGGGGATCTTCGGGCTCCTCCCTAGGATGCAGAAGGCTTGCGGGGCAACTCAACTTCGCCAAACCGTCTAATGGCAGCTTGCGAGTAGGAAAGGATGGTCACGTGGTCCCGTCTTCGTGGGGGAGGCGATGGTCAGGTCGATCTCGACCTCCTCTGCCACTACCGGCTGAAAGGTGCGAACCGAGGCCGTGACGACTGTGTCGAAGTCGCTGTCGATAGCGCTCTCCATCGCAGCGGCTTGGCCAATACAGAATGCCGCATCGGTGTAAAGGACGTCGCCCCGGCCTTGGCCCCAGCCGTCTGGCAACCTGAATGCAGGGATGGGATCCTGTTCTGCGGGACTGGTGCCGTCTGGATCTTGTCCCGTAGGGCCAGTGGCAGCTGGATCGTCCCGCGTTGCGATGCGGAAATGGCGATGCTGAGTGAGGTCAGCGAGACTCTGCCTAGTCTGAATGAGACCCAGGCGCTCCCGCTGATTGGCTAGTGAGCGCCGAAGACTTCCTAGAAGGCGTTGTTCACTCTCAGCCGCAGGAGCTTGTCGAACGCCTCGTACGGCGGCACCACCAGTGCAAGCTTTTACGCCTTGCGGATGATCACCTCTATCTTTTCGTTATCTGTCGACAGCAGGTTGAGATATGGTGTGGCGTAGCGGTGGTTGTCTCGAAGAGTCGGTCGACCATGTACTTCGTTCCGCCGTCCCGCTGGAGGTGAAGGCCCAAGATCCGGACCCGCTACACCACCGGCACGAGAGTACTGTCCTTGTGAGGCGGACGTCCGCCTGTTTGTTCTTCAGGATTGGCTTGCCAGCACAAAAGAGCGACAGCTCGGAGTTCTCGAGGGCGCATTGAAGGTTGCCAGCCTCGAGGTAGATCTGCACCGTCTCGATGGCCTCTTGGATGTAGTCTTGCTTCTCGCAGTTCAATCCTGATGTAGTTCAAATCATCGGGTAGTGCGCACAGTTTGTGTACTTAATCCGGGGAATTCGTTCTAGTAGGGGAGGCAGCTTGGGCATCGCAAAGGTTGAACAACGTGTTTGACAGGACCGAGCCGTGGGGATTAATTTGGTTGCTTGGGACCGGGTTGGTGCCCGTGCGGATTGATTTGACGCCGATGGTGGCCCTGAGTTTGTTCCTAAAGTCCCGCTTATAGTCGTACACCCGGGTCCCGCACTCAATCGAGGCCAGGTTCTCAAGCACGGCACCAGCGTGTGGCTGACGTGTTCGAAGGCGCCATTGACGTCCAGTAACAGGACCGCCTGCTTCGTTGTACGGGAGATTTTGTGGAGGACGTGCTCGTTGATATGAAGCATTACGTCCGGCGTGGACAGGAGTGACAGGAACCTGGACAGGGCGTTTAAAAGAACGCCCGTACCTTCCAGAAAGGGATGAAACCAGTTAATGACCACGTGCTCCAGGAGCTTGCCCAGACCGAACGTCAATAATACGGGTCGGAGGTTGTCCAAGCATGGGGCTTTGCCGGGCTTGGGGATCAGCTTTATCTCCGCGTGCTTCCACTCGCCCGGGATCTTGCCCGACTCCCACACATGGTCGACATGCTAGGTCAAAGTGGCCAGGCATGCGCCGTCCAGGTTCCTCGGGAGCCGGTTCTAGATGTTGTCTCTGCCGACCGAGGTGTTTCGCATCAAGTTCTGGGCCGCCCGCGTCACCTCCTTCTGCGTCAGAAGCATGTCGAGTTCGGGGTTGGACCGTCCATAGTAGTCGGGGTTCGCCGCCGGGACCGGCTTGCCGATGTACCTGTGCTTCAGCGTCCGGATGACCTCGTCGTCCGTGTCCTCGAAATCTGGCACGATCTTGCAGAGTGTGTGGCTCGTCTGAAGCTTGCTCTTTGCCGGGTCGAGAAGGTGGCGGAGCAGTGACCAACCCAACCAGCACGGAGTTTGGCCAAGCATTGGGCAATGGCTGGCGATGATCTTTTGGCCAATGACCAAAGAGTGGCCATTCATCGGCCAATGTTTGGCCGATGGCTGACGGCCAGTGGCCATTGACCAATGGCCAGAGAAAGTTCAGTCATCGGCCAGTGGCTGGTCACTGTGTGGTTACTGACCAAAGCACCATTGCCAGCCATTCGTTCGTTAATGATTGGCAAAGCTATGCTGCTTGGGACGTTCTCGCCATGCCCAGAGTCCCTTGGAGCTTGTTGTACGTCTGATGCTGGTTGGAGCGGTGCAGCTGGGCTGTGTACAAGAGCCTTTCCCCCTCCAACTTGGCGATGCGAATCTTCACCTTGCGATTGAATCGCTGGCGTTTCCACCTCTTGATGAGGCCAAGCCTGGCGTCTCAGAGTTGTAGGAGACGAGAGTTGACCTCTGGCCTGTCAATGGTGAGATTCACGTGTCTGGTGTGCTTCTCAACATCAGCCTTAAGGTATTCTACCCAGACCTCAATGTCACCCGAGAGCCCGAGCCCCTTCGGGCGCGGCTCGCGGAACGCGTCCCAGTCGGACAGGGCCTGCTTCCTGACAAATTTGTTCTACGAAGTAACGGCGACCTCAACCTCCATGATGGAATCGTCGCTGCCTAGGCTCTCGCCAGTGCTGGTTCAGTCGGCTGCGGGGAATTTGATTAGCATGAGGTCGGGGCTCGTGTTCCTATTTACGCTATTCCCCATGCGCGTCGGGTGTTCAGGGTCGGTCAGGAGGGCAAACTGGTGTTGACAAATCGTCTCGTGCAGCTTCGCGCCTTTTGCAGTCGTCTGCTTTCACCCCTACCACATGTGCGCGGCGTTAAAGTTGCCTACCATTAGGAGGTTCTGCTTTGCAAGGTGCAGCGCACGCGAGAAGGGGCAGTCGGATACGTCATTCGTGCGGCTGGGCGGCCTGGTTACGTTGAGATTGAAGAAGCTGGGCGCATTGCTCGTCTTAGGGAGGAGCTCCGCGATCACGTGCTCCACCGATGGGCTGTCGAACTCGTACTGAATCACCATGATGCTCTCCGCGAATAGCGTGGCTATTCTGGGGTTTGCGCGAGCGCGTGAGCGTCTGATAACCCGAAAGGGAGGGGATGTCCCTCCCGGTTTCCAGAAGGCATACCATGCCCGGGGGAGAGTCTTGCTGGCAGCCGTCCGTTCACGGAAGTCTTCGCTGACGGTGGGACGTTATTATTTATAACACGAGAAAACTATTGCTCGATATTGAAGACTGTGGTCTATTAAAATCTGCATAATAACCGGAAAACAAAAATAATCGTAATATTAAAACATGCAAGTACACTTAAAGAACAGGTATTTTTTTAAATCAAATTTATGACAATAGAGCGCATACGAACTAAGTTATAAACCATAAAAAGAACTAAAACAGCATCCACGGTGGAGCTTCGCCTTAATGAAGGCCACAGGAAGTGCAGGGCTGGCCATGATAAAGGGTGGAATTATAAACTGATTAGAACCGGTCTGAGCCTTGGTAAACTGGTTAACGGAACTAATATTTTACGTGCTTTTCTGGATTATAGCCTAACGGGCAAAACATGAAAAACTTATCAGACCCCAACGTAAATCCAACCTTAAAAATGGCCAACGCATCAAGTCGAATGAAGTTGCACTAAGCAATACATGTCTTTCTCGCTTCAAAAAGGCACATGTGGCCATCTATAGGTACGGGCGCATGCAATTCACTTTTCTTAGTACAGTTTTTCTTTTGAAGAAAGGTAATATAAAATACAATGAAAAAATAAAAAGCAAACTCTGGGCCTGTTTGGCTTGGGTTTTATTCTGAATTCGAGCAAAGTTTATTTGCTCCCCCCCCCCCCCCCCAAAACTAAAAAAAGAAGGATGACTGTGTAGAGACAATGGGCGGCGCTGACACCGACT
Organism: Ixodes ricinus; assembly: GCA_037355805.1. NCBI lineage: Eukaryota > Metazoa > Arthropoda > Arachnida > Ixodida > Ixodidae > Ixodes > Ixodes ricinus. Next base: position 27,655 of record JAZHYW010055691.1, on the reverse strand, counting down.
GTTCCTTTCGCGGAACAGGTTGACCACACGCTACTGAGGCAACGTATATTACGAATGCATGGTAGCACTCCTCTTAGGTTTCAGAACTCTGAAATCAACGGTGTACAGGCACTTAGGCTGCGTCAGCACTTCTCGTTTTCTTTATTAAGCTTTTTCGCTGTTCATTGTTAACGCAGGTCTCCGGAAGGTAAAAATGGTAATATAAAGAAAAAGTAATTTTTCACTTGACGGTTAGAAACGCTTACCGTCAGCGAGAAGAAACGTATCTCCCGGAAATGCGCGATATAAAATATTCTGGTCATAGGTGTGAAGTGAGGAATTTGAATATTCCCAAGCGACTATAACTAGTTACATTCTTTGTTACTAAATACTTCTAAACCTACAATAAACTATAAGTAACTATAACTGTAATTAATATTCACTTGTTTTAAAAAGCGTAATACCTCTGTTAGACGAGGCAACTAAACTATGCCATTCACGATTCAACTCAATATCCGTGGCCATAGCCCCCTCTATACTAACAACGCCTGGCAGATCGCCACGGGAAACAGCCGCCGAAATTGAAAAGGTAGAGTGGCAGACAACAGATGAGAGGAGAGCCACGTGAGGCACCTCGCTTCGGCGAGACACCCAAACCACTGATCTCTACTATAGGGGGCTGGATGGCGCTTAGCTGCTTTCCGAGCCTGGCGCAAGTGAAGCCACCGGAAGTTCGATGCTTGTCCCGGAAGTTGGGCGTGCGCTGGGCTTCCTAGTGCATTTAGTCGATATTTTGGACCATGCTTTTTGTGTGTTTGATTGGGTTTTAATACTCCCGTTCTGGATTAAATCCCGAGAGTGAGGCATTTGAACTTGGGACATATTCACACTTGATAAACTAGAATTTCAAAATGTTAACATTGAATGGCTTCCCCTTGATACTTCTCGGGTCTGCATGCGCTCTTCCTGCGAAACAAGCAGGCTATCTTGCGAGAACAAGCGAAAATTCAGCACCCTCGACGCTTTTCGAACCAGCACTCGGAAGGGTTACAAGCCTGCCAAGCGCTCACTTCCGGGACAAGCCGCTCACTTCCGGTGGCTTCATACCTGTTTGCTCAATGTAAAGCCCCTCTACCCTGGGAAAAGTGGCGCCACTCATTGTTGCAGAAATGCTCGAGCACGTGCCGCGCCGCACTTCTGGGAAAAACATGGCGTCTGAAATCGAGCTCAGTGCTGCGCTGTGCCGCCATGATATTCCTACGCGTTGCACGTTGCACGCGCCTCGTGCATCGACGCAGCTTCCGCTACTTTTGAAACATGAAGGGGCTTTAGCTCAATGTAGGGTGACTACATGCCTGTCTGTCTCGGGGTGAAGACATCCATTGTTGCCCTGAATGTGCTGGCGCGTGACGCTCCGGCGCACTCGGTGCAGTGACTTGGGCGGTAAAATGGCGTCTATGCATTAGCCAAAGCTACGCGCTCGAGCTCAGTGACACGGATTGCGCGCCCTTCAAAATGCATAAAAAAACGATTGGGCGGAAAGATGGCTGAGATGTCACCACTCAAGCAAATGCGCGTGTGTATGAAGGCACTCTAGATCAATGGCTCAGTGCGCCATCCAGCCCCCTCTAGTGGAGATCAGTGACCAAAACTACAGTGCCGAAACACAATTCTCCCGAGCGATGGAATGTCCGCTCGTGCTCCTCGCGTTCCTCGATCTACCGCTTCTTTTCTCGTCGAGTTTCAAAACCGTACTTCGGGTCCTTGCCGCTGCAAAAGCTGTGCGCTGACGACCAGGTTCCCCAATAAATTTTTGTGCTACCAGATCCTCGCGCTCCAAATCTGCGACTGTGCACTCTATGGCTCCGTCGATCGAACTGCCAGGCTTTGTGAGTATAGAGGAGGCTATTCCGTGGCTCGAATGCCGCGTGCCAAGTTTCCTCCTTTGGCTCGTTGCGTAGCCTCCTCTATATTGACAAGGCCTGGCAGATCGTCGCATGACGCGCCTGCCGAAATTGAAAAGGTAGAGCGGCAGACAACGGATGAGAGGAGGAGAGTCTAAAGCCCCTCGATATGTTTCCGTTTGTCTTGCAAGTAGCGTCAAATGCGCGAGCACACGTGGCCCGTGTCTCGAGCGGATCTTGGAAGCAAATGGCGGCGCAGCACTGAAATGAGCGGCCCTTGGAAGCGAATGGCGGCGGAGCACCCTCTCGTGGCACGTGTCTCGCGCGTTTCCACAACAATGGTTGGCGGTACTTGTAAAAAAACGCCTTTATCAAGGGGGCTTTAGGAGAGTCCAGAGCCGTTTATACTGAGAGAGTTTGGCCTTTTTAAGGATATTTTGACAGTCTGGCAACCACAGCAGCGTAGTCTGACAACCGGGGGATGACTAATTCCGTCCGCCATTTTGTGGCTCTGACTCATAGGAACTCTATGCGATTTCTCAGGAATAAAGAAGAGAAAGAAGTAACGCCATTTTGTGTTATCGCGAAATCCGCTAGTTCTAGCGGGCAACAAGCTCCGCCCATTGGCCAAACTCTCTCAGTATAAACGGCTCTGGGAGAGTCATGTAACGGGCGCTCCGCTGCGGCGAGACGGCGAAACACACTTGTCCACGAGCGATGGAATGTCCGCTCGTGCTCCTCGCATCTCTCGGGCTACCTCTTCTTTTCTCGTTGGGTTTGAAAACCATTGTTCGTGTCCTCGCCGCCGCAAAAGCTATGCGCTGACGTCAAAGTTCCATGAGAAATGCCCTGTGCTACCAGATCCTCGCACTCCCAATCTGCGACCGGGCACTCTCTGCCTCCGTCATCAAACTGCCAGGTTTTGTGAGTATAGAGGATGCTATGCTCATTGCCATGCGGTGTTCGAAGCACAGATTTCGCGGTGACCACGTTCGAATCTGTATGCAAACTGTCTTCTGTACGATGTATAAACAGTGTGACCCAGGCAACGTTACTATACTTCGTTTCACCTTATGTTGTACCGCAGCGAAGGCTAGAAGCGCGAGCTCATAGCGTTGGCAGCCGCTCTTAAGTCACGAGAGCTTGTGCCGCCGAGATGTGCCCCAGAGCAAGGAGCTCACGCTTGTAGCCTTTCCTGCGGTACATCATAAGGTGAAACAGAGTATAGAGCACTCAGTGGGGAAACTCGCCTTTGGAACCTGGGCCGCTGGCGTCCACCGAGACCGAGCTAAATACGACAACAGCGCCACTCTTTATCATATGTCTAAACTGTGGTCACCTTGAGCTTTTAGAAAGCATGTTTTTGCGTAAAAAAAAAGTCTTGCAAGGTTTTGCGGCACAATAAATATTGTTTTTATACAACCATATCTCAGCGGTGATTCCAGGTAGCGCTTCCCGACCTAGACGCATCCTAACTTCGGTAGTGATTCGCGGCGCGTCCGCTTGGGAGACTGGGCTGGCACCCTGAAACCCCTTCCACTCGTAACTGTTTCGGCGCCAAAATGGCCGATTAAAGCCAAAATAGAAGGCATGTGCAGTTCCTCGAGTTGCCGCTGCGGGAGAAATGGCGGCGTTGCGATCGCCATTAGCTCGGTTCTCGAGTACGGACCGGTGCCACTTTTTCAAAGCAGGCTATATGGCAGTTTCCCCACTGAGTGGTTCTAGTGACGGACCCAGGCTTAGGACGGTGTCAGCTATACATCTCGTCGCCAATAGGCAATTTTAAGCATGATGCCCCCACTAGTGCCTCATCCGCAGCATGCGGACTAACATAGCTTTCGCAATCTTCAAATGGCACGGGCTTTCCTGCACGAGCCGAACATGGCGGCGGGCTGTTCCGAGTCCACTTTGTCTGTGTGCGCATTTTCGGCACCGATTTGATGTCCAGGAGGCGCGGCCAATGACGTCACGGACGTCCAAATTCTATTTGGTGTTCTTTGACGTAAACACGTTTTATTTTGGATGCCGCCGACTGCATTTTGAAACGTCGGTCGGTCGGCGAGTGTGTGCGCGTGGTCGGGTGCTCGGCGGCTCGGCGGTGTACTCGCTGGTGTGTGTCGACGTGCCGCCTGTGCTCGTCGCGTATCAATTGCCGACATCCAGAAACAGTGTTTTCCAATTTCGTTCGCCCGGTGCCGTCGGTCACTCCTGTTGCAAAAGAAGATTCGTAGTGACTACAGTACCGTCCGACGGCACTTTTGCAGAGCGTTCAAGTGCCGTCCGACGGTACTCCAGCTCCACCGACGGTACTCCGCAGTGCCGTCCGAAAGTCTCGTATAAAACGAATTGTCAAAACGAGATTTCCGAAGCTGTAGCGTAGCTTAGCGGTTAAGATGTCTGCCTCATACGCAAGCGGTCGTGGGTTCGATCCGCAGTGGAGGCTTACTTTATTTTTTTTTCGAACATTTTGTTTTGTTGGGGCATTTGGCGATATTTACGACATTTCTTTTTTACGATTAACACTGAAAAAAAAAGAATGTTGTCGACGACAGTGCTAAAAGCGCGAGCTAGTTGCTTTGGATCACGCGGCACGAGCGCTCCTGCAGCGGGTGCAGTCATGCCAGTCAGGGCTACTCGCTCGCCGCTTGCACGGCCTTCGCAGCTATTCTATGCAAGGGTGATAATCCGTCGTATTACACACAAGTACAGCTCCAGAAAAATGCGTACAAAATTACTGCGGCTGGGCTCTGTCGCCTCCGGTACACGTAATCTTCATTTGCAACAGGAGTGACGGACGGCACCGGGCGAAGTTTGAAAATGGAGAACGCTTATTTTGATGTTCCTGAGAACGCGACGAGTACAGGCGGCAACGTCGACAACACGCACCAGCGCGGACACCGCCGAGCCGCCGAGCACCCGGCCACACACACACGCCGAGCGACCGACATTTCAAAATGCAGTCAGCGGCATCCAAAGAAAACGTGTTGTTGACGTCAAAATAACTAAGACGTCAAAATAAAAGCTGTTATTTTGACGTCCGTGACGTCATTGGCCACGCCCCCTGGATATCAAATCGGTGCCGAAAATACGCAGCCACTTCATCTAGTGTAGTCCCTCGTTCCGCCTCTCTATGACGAAAAACGTGGCTCTGCGGTAAGGCTCCCGCTTCATTTCTGCTCGAAGTGACGTGACTTGGAAGCTTCTCCTCGGTGTTCATTGTGTACTGAAAGGGGTAATCCGGCGTTTTCGTTTTAGGCCCCCCATTTGTTTTGAAAGTTGCTGAACACATCAAGAAACCTGGCTGAAATAGTAACCCAAATGTTGAGCCAAATTGTTTGTTTTTCCGAGAAGTTATTGCATTTACATTTTGGTCCTCACCGTGTTTTTCAAGGTGAGTCTCTAATGAACACAATGAAAACGTGACGTCAGCGGAAGGCAGCAGTTCACTGTTTTGAACTGTGTAGACTTGGTCCCCAACTGATTACAAGCACCTTCATGGTGCCAAATCAATGCTTTGGAAGCTCGCTTCCACAGATGCGCAGCACCGCGAAATAAATGCTCGGCGTAATCAATTTTTAGACTGAACATGCAGCCTGCAAACCTGACTTCCCCTGACGTCACGCACAAAAAGCGCGGGTTTATTTGCGTGTTGGCTTTGCTATTCTTTTCACTTGCCGATTTAACAATAACTTTTGTTGAATTTCACGATACTAAATAGCATACTGGAAAGGGTAATGCCTGCTAATTGTGAAAATATTGTTAGTCGGGGTAGCGCGAAAAATTGCCGGAGTTCTACTTCAAGGGATGCTGAATCAAACATTCCACTGTTTATAATAAGTGGCGCGCGATCTTTGCACGAGCCAGCAGACGTTGGTGTGCGCGAGCACACGCAGCGATATGGACGTCCTAGTCTTCTACTTACGTATCAATGAGTACGGGAAACGAAATGACGTGTCCCTCGAGCTCTCTACCTCTCGCTTCAAAATCGGTCAGCGAGAGGAGCAATGCGCATCGCTCTCGTGCCGTCGTTTGTTCCACCACTGCCAAGGGTACTGTAGCTGCGAGCGTTGCCGCTTGGTGGCGTCAACGCTTGGCAACATCGCGTAGTACTAATATCCGGGGCCGTACGCTTTATGGCGTACAGTCCTCGGATTCCGCAAGCTTCTTCCCTTAGGTCCGCTCCTTCACTTGAGGGAAGTAGTGGACACAACTCAAGCGCCCGACCAGGCTGTCCTAACGGCAAACAAATGATTTTCATTGGTAGGTTCTTTTTAGCCGCTGTGCTCAGAACTCCGAGACAACGAACAAAGAGCGGGTAGGTGAAAATACAAGAGTCAAAGAAAGAATAGACCATTTGCTATATTACCCAAGCATCAAGAGAATGCAGGGATTAGTCGTTCCACGCGCCACACGCGCGCACCTTCCCAGTATAAAAGATTCGAAGTAAATATCCAAAATAAAGCGTTGACGAACGCGCGTGCAAGATGCCATTTTGTTTTAGGTATTTGCTTTAGAAAATTTACTACTGCTGAGGTCAGCATGTGCAGCGCGTGGAACACCAATCCCTGCATTCTCCTTGATGCCTGGATAATATAGCAATAGGTCCCTATAAACACACTTAAGCCTGGTTCAGACAGTTGCGTTTGACTGCGTTTGACTGCGTTGCGGCAGCGAGAAACCAGGACATCCCTGCTGCTTATATTGCGTGCCAAGATGATTCCTTGGATTGGATTCCACGCTTCATACGAAGCACAGATGTGCCGGTGACTCGCGTTCCGTACTCGCCGCAACGCAGTCAAACGCACTCAAACGCAAGTGTCTGAACCGGCCTTAAGGGACAAGGACAAACAGCACAGTTCTTTCACTGAATGAAATGTGCTGTCTGTCCTTGTGCCTAAGATGTTTTATTCTTTCTTTGACTCTGATTACGTTTCCTCCAGTTTTGGGGCACGGAAAAAGCTTGCGGATTTATAACAACCCTGAAACACATTGTAATTTATTTTTTTATTTTGTTTATGTTTTTTGTTTGAAGTCCTCTGCAAGGGGTTTATTAGATGAGGGGTGGACATTACACAGTAAAAATTCCAATATTCCAATCTATGGACAGAATACAAAAATATTACAAAAAAGAAAACATTTATATCAAGAAACACTGGGAGATAGCACAATTACATGCATGAAATTCTCCATAGAAAACTACAAGTGATCCAGCGCTATAAGAGTTTTTGTTTTATATTTACCCTAATCCTTTAAGTTGTACTACATTTTCAGAAGCCCGTTCTGAATCTTTGGCTGTTTTAATAAAAAAAGAATTTGCAAAGTGATGTGTGTGTTTGGGCGAGGGTATGACACTCGTTGGGTGTTCTTTATGCGACTTGAGAAGTACGAACGGAGCATTATGTGAGGGTCCTGATGACAACGTGTGATAATGTCCGATGAAACGAGTGACAGTATGGAAATTCTTCACGACGTTTGTTTAGCTGAAGGCGGAGCGGTGCGTTTCTTTTCTGTCGGGTGGCTCTCGTAAAATACAAATAGTCGGAGTATCATCACCTTACAGCACGGTTTCGGATGGTTTCTAAGCTTTCACTAATATATTTTTGTTATGGATCCCATATCGGTGCGGCATATTTTAGTTTTGGGTGGATGAGTGTTGTGTAGGCGAGCAGCCTTCAAGGGAGGTGTAGCATATCTTAAGCTACGTTGCAGATAACTGCTGGTTTACTTGCAGTGGTGAATACGAACTGTACATGTTGACTGACCGTTAAATGCCTTTACTGAAGTGCTACTCATCCTGGTATTTAAAAGTGCTAGTTTCTCGTGAGGCAGAACTACTAATTAAGTAATTATAATCGAATAGATTGGTGCGGTTGTGAGAGAGACAAGTTGGCCCATTTTGAAACATTGCAGTAGGACCACAAAATTCGTCACAATTGCTTGCCGACGAGTGGGCGGCGACCCCCGTTGAGGGGGCAGCGTACAATGCAGGTATTACAGAGAATTTCCAACCGAGTCGATTGGAGTCACGTGTTCATGGGCTTACGGCACATGCGCAAAAGATGAGGGAACGCGTTGTTCGTCCGCGAGCGATCTCTGCCTTTCGCCTGCTTTCTGCTAGGCCGCGCGATAACGCAGCGTATGCGCGGTTGCGGCCAATCTCCGATGGAAATCCGCCATTAAACTGCCGGCACTCCAGGTGTAACACAGTTTAATGGCGGGTACAAGACAAGGAAAGGAGCGAGGCCGGCGATCCGCCCGGTCGCTGTCTTCCTGGCGCTTATCTTATGTGCCACGAACGTTTGGTACACCACGTTAGTTTCACACCGCAGAAGTACTGGTTCGAGGAATCAGTGAAGTAGAAAGGGCCGTCAGTACCCAGCAACAACGACACCTGCAAGCAATGCATTTAAGACATTATTCCCTGGGTGCCATACTTGAGTTCGTCATTCAGAGCGCATCAGTATAGGGGAGGGGGATGTTCTGTGGACAGTCTGGGGCTGTGTTTCAAATCTTACTCGACTGGATCCGAGTTACTCTGGTGGATCATGCCACGTGACAAGACAGATAGAGCAGCGCTGGACGCAGGTAGGTTTTCGACGCCAAGGTACAGAACCCCTACCTAGAGGTGAAATCGAGTGAATTTTGGAACATGCCCTGGCAGAGGTCCCGTCATCCTCAGATTAAGCTAATCGTTTGCAAAGAACGGAGACCTTAATGGTGTTGAATGAGCGCTGCAGCGCCCTCCGCCAAGTCACACTCATGACTGATTAACTCCACGAACGAGCCATACTGCCACGAACTGGCGCAGCTTCTTATGGTCCCGTAACGTGGTGGGATTCCAGCAGTGCTTCAGAGGCCACCACAATGTGTAATCTTGAACTTTGTTCTTTCGTTTAAAAATCAGTTATCTTGCAATAATACTTAAAAAACAAGCGAGCTGGTGTATTTCATGGTGCCCTTCTGTGTTCCTGAGTCTCGGGTTTATTACTATGAAGCAGTTATCTTGACTTTTTTGCCGACAATCAAAAACACGAGTTTATACTAGTGTCTTCGGGATGCAAGCATAATATGGATCACATCTAAGCAAAAAAATAAGTGGAAAAATTGCGTTTCCGTACCCTTTAAGACAAAGGGAAATGTGTGGGATCCGGGGAAGAGGAGGATAGAGACAGTCTTCATCTTCACAGTGAGTCACGATCGATATAAAGAAAGCATTTGATTCTGTGCCCCACGACGCGGTCATACGTGGTGCAGTAAAACGAGGAATTAAAGGGAGACTCCTGAAATTCATTCACTTTTTTCTGGAGAAAAGAAAATACCAAACGGCTATAAGACCAACCAGAGGACCGATTTCGGATAACAAGATTGCTGTCACGCAAGGAGCAGTAATCTCGCCAACTCTTTTAATATGGTGATGGCAGATCTTGCCATGTCCCTAGAAAAAATTCCCTTCCTGGAATATACCATTTACGCAGACGATATTACTATTTGGACAAAGAACTGCAGCACGTCCACACAAGTCATCACGCTTCAAAAAGCCCTGGACACAATTCAGGACTTCTCCTAACAGACGGGGTTACAACTCTCACCCGAAAACAAATTACGTCGCCATATCTAACCAGAGGGCGAGATGAAAAAGTTGGAGACAGGATCAAGCTCTTCATCAATGGCCAGCAAACGAAATCTCAAACCTCCGTTAGGATACTCGGTATTACGATTGACGAAAACAGAAAGGCGGGAAGCTGGTACCCAGCAAATCAAAAGTCAGTGGAAACAGGCACTCAATATGATCAAGCGCACCACCGGCAAAGCTAGGAGCTAAAGAAGACATCCTCAGGGCCATGGTCAAGGCTTTCATTGTACCAAAAACAACTTATGGGGTGAACCACCTCAGTTTTACCAGAGCTCAAGATTAACGACTTGAAGCACTCAACAGGGAAGCCTTGAGAGTAATAACCCGAGCTTCCTAGGTGCACCTAGGTGAAAGCGCTCTACGAGATTGGAGGACTAAACACCATCGAAGAAATAGCACAGGAAAACAAAATCAGTCAAAACTTGAGGCTTGAAAAAACTGAACCAGGAAGAAAGATCCTGAGAGCTCTTGGATACAACCACGAGGTCTACCAAGTTTTACGAAAACCTCCTCCACCATGGGAAGACGAGATAGTGATTGATACAAGACCGACCCCGCAAAATCAAGGAAAACACAAGTTAAAAGAAGAAATAGCGCTGTAGGAAACACGAAGACGAGGTACAATTACTTCCTGAAAATGACACTAACGTCATCATGTACACGGACGCAGCCAAGGAGGACAGCTCTGACCCGTTACTGCGCAAACGACCAGAGAAGAGTCGCCGCCTCCCTGGAGCAATCACCGCCAGGCTGTCAAGGAGGTTGAGACTCCAAGCCATCAAGACGGCGGTCGGAAATTGCAGAACAAGAGAGCAAATTAGGTCCACATTTATATCTTTACGGACTCTAAAGATGCCGTACGTGAATTGAAAAAACATGATAGCCGCAGCGAAACGATTTGGGAAACGCTCGAGGCTACGGCCCGATAGCTTCAAGCTGAAGGCCGTATCATCAAGATACGATGGATCCCCGAACATCAAGGTGTCCACGCAAACAACGAGGCACATGCAGCCGTACGGGAGAAGCTGAAGCGGTCCCACCCGGCCAAGGCTCAGTACACCCTGTCGTAGATGAAGACATCGAAGAAGACATCGACCCATCGGAAATCAAAGCCCAAGAACGACTAGAAAGAAGCCAAAGACTCGCCGATCTACGCAGGTCAGATAAACACCCACTTCATCGACATCTTACAGTTGGTGGGAGCGTGTATGTTTTACGAGAGCTGCGCACAGCAACCGCCATGACACCGGCTTTGAAAGTATTAATTCCTGCAAAAGCAAACAACGGGGAAGATGCCGAAACTGACATGTGCGATCACTGCCAATTATTGGCAGACATCTAACACATCATCTGGGATTGTCCCAAAAGTGACATCAAGCGGAAACTAGCTCTGGATGCTCTACCGCCACAAGAAAGACCATCCTGCCTAAAGGAATGGGTTCTTCCAGACGGCACCCCCGAGCACAAGAAAGCAATTTTAGAGTCGCTGATAGAGTACATCAAGTCCGCCGGACTTTATATTTACATTTAGCCCCAATACCTCCTTCCCCTCCCCTGTAGCCAATGACGAGTTTCACAGGGCAACAGGTTTACCCCACCTGAAAATATAATACTTTTTTTTTCTACTCACTTAACAGTGGAGTCTGGTGTAAAAGCTATTGATTGGTCTAACAATCACGTTGTTTTCACTAGTGGAGATAAAAAGCATGGCTTCATTCTCCTTTTTGTTCCGAGCCCATACATTTCACTGTCATTTTGGAAGGGCAGTGATACAATTTTCCATTACAATGTTTTTCTTTTCACACGAGTTAACTGGCACTCGTGGGACTCAATACACTCACACGCAACGCCACTGACCAAGAAACCTTTTTGTTGTGGTGTAGTTTCATGGGTAAAAGCGAGCGTTTTCTTTCGGATCTCTCTTTCGAAGAACTTGATGACGTAGCCTGGGGTCATAGTATTCCCCAGTGACGGTATGTGAATGCGGCTGATAAATTTGACCCGACCATTGTGTGTAGCAATCGAATTTGGGCTCGTGATAATCAATAGCTCGACAATCATTCGGGTAGTGGCTCGTGTCCAATCGCGGCAATGACGACAATAGCCGAACCCTAACAATGTCTGTAACTCAGCGCGTGTCATGCTGCTTTGACAACCTCAGCGCGTGGCTATGATTAACATCTGCGGCGTATCATTGGGTACAGATAACATGGCCACTTGTTCTGGCTGCCAGTTGAAAATGAGAACGGGGTTCGTTTTTCTTTTTTTTCTGCGACGTTCATTACGAGGGGAGCTTGCTTCGCTTTGAAATGTATTTATTTAACGACCAAAGAAGTGGGCACCACATGCGCCCTGCTGTTTGGTAAAAAAACAAAAAACTTTTAGTTGTCTCGGGAGCTTCCAGGAAGAACGAGACGACGAGTGGCAGCGATCAGGGACTCATGGGGCTTCAGTAGTCTGGAGCCAAGTGGAGGTGCCTCGGGGTCTTCCAGATACGTAAGGAGCGCCTGTGATGCTGCGAGGACCCGGCCAGGGTCGGGAGGGGATGGCGGGATGAGCCACTCAGTGAGAGTCGAGGGGGAGGAGAGAGGGTTGAGAGAGCGCGAGAGCGGGCTGTGGAGTGAAGGTGGCAGTCCCACAAAAGATGCGAGAGCGTAGCGGGTGTGTGGCAGAGGGTGCACTCTGGGTCCAGAGGAAGTTGTGGGTACATCTTCTTGAGAAGGGTGGGAGCGAGGAGTGCTCCTGATCTGGCTTGGTGTAGGAGAGAGGTCTGGTGACGAGTCAGGGGAAGGCGAGAGAGGGAGGGGAAGTCAAGGAGATTGGCCTGACTGGATAGGTATTGGCGACGTTGACTGGTGTGCACCTGCCGGGCTTCGTGAGCGTCGTGAAAGGCGCCGGGTGCGAGCTCCGGTGGTAAAAAGAAGTCGGGGCCCCGGCTTGCGCGGAGAGAAGTTTAGCGCGCGCAAGTCGGTGAGCCCTTTCATTACCGGGAATACTGCAATGGGCGGGTACCCAGTCGACGAGAAGATGGTGGCCTGCCGTCCGGATGGAGAGAGCGGCCCGATGAATTTGAATGGCAATCGCCGATGTCGGCGACGGGTGTCGGAGAGCACGGATGGCCTCCTGAGAATCCGTGTATATCGTGATGCTGGAGGAGGGCGTCAGGGTGGCAGCGTCGATTGAACTAAGACAGTGGAATATTGAACAAAGCTCGGCGTGACAGGAGGAGCTGGAAGTCGGAAAAACTTGGGAGTCTTGTTGGTGGCCGTCAACATCGCACCATGCCGTGCTGAAAGTCGGTGAGGAGCTGTCGTTGTTGATGGCCACGTCAGTGTAAAAAACCTGCACCGATGAGGAGCGGACCTGAAGAGAGTGCAGATGGCGTCGAGCAAAGTCCTCGCGGCGGGCTTGCGCTTCTTCACCCATGTTCCGAGGTAGGGGGCGCAATGGCGTGAGAGGACAAAGCTCCCATGGCGGGGGTGGGGTGGGTAAAGGAAGAAGGCCCAATGTATTATAGCCGAGCTTACGCAGGGTGTAACGCCCTGCCGGAGTGGCTCGGAGTCGAGTCTCTTGAGCTGCGATATGGGTGGAGGCCAGGTCTTCAAGGTTGTTCATCTGGCTGCAGCTGGTTAGTGCTTCAATGCGCGTGTACCGCAGGAGGCCAGTGACGAGTCGCTGGAGTTCTCGATTAACTCTTTCGAGCCGAAGTTGTTGGGTGTGGGTGAGATGGTAGTACGGGTAGCCGTACATAATTCGGGAGACCACGAAGGCTCTAGCAAAGATGCGTAGATCGCGTTCGTGCACCCCACAAGAGCGATGGGCTACTCGAGACAGCAGGTGGCTGAGCTGTTTTGAGGTGCGAATGGTACGCTGGAACCAGGTTGCCGCACGGCTGTCTTCATCAAGGTGAAAACTGAAAATTCGGATGCTCCTGCGGTGGGAGACGGGGGTTCCTGCGAGTGTGAGCCCGATGCACTGCTTCTCCGCTTATTTGGCGGGTGTGCGGTGACCGCCGTAAATAACAATAAACTCTGTCTTGTCCGGGGCGCGAGCTAGGCCGACAGACTGGGCGTAGTTGTGTACTATGTCCAGTCCGGCTTGAATGGTATCTTGTTGATAACCAGGCGAGCCAGTAGTGGGCCCAGCAACGTAATATCGTCAGCGTAGATCGCATGTTCTAGGTCGGGCACTTCGCCAAGGCGAGATGGAAGGCCGGCGAGGACGATAATAAATAGTACTGGGGACAGAACAGATCCTTGTGGGACGCCCACTCGGTTGTGATGGGTAAGTCCGTGAGCTGTGCCGATGTGAACGGCGAAAGTGCGATCCTCGAGGAATGCAGCAATGAAGTTGTATGCTCGACCGTGGATACCAAGCTGTTGTGCCATAGAGAGTACTGAAGAGTGCGGAACGCTATCAAATGCCTTCCGGACGTCAACCCCGGCCACGATACGAAGATGTGGTGATGACGCGGAAAGCGTATCATGCTGGAGCCTGCACATAACGTCCTGAGTGGAGAGTCCAGAGCGGAACCCGTACTGCGTTGGGCTGAGAAGCTGGTGGCGTTCGAGCCACCACTGCAAGCGGGTGTTGAGCATGCTCTCAACCGTTTTGCAGAGACACGATGTAAGAGATATCGGGCGTAGATTTGCGAGGGATATGGGCGGTTTGCCGGGTTTGGGGATGGGACGAACGGTTGAGTGCCACCACTCTTGAGGGATGCACCCAGAGTCCCACACCTGGTTGATCTCGGCGAGTACGGTTTCCTTGAGTGCCGTAGGGAGGTTCCGAAGCTGCCCGACGGTGATGTTGTCGGGGCCAGGTGCACTGCGGGTGTTGGCCTTGTCGAGGGCGGCCTCGAGCTCGTGGAGGGTGAACGGGGAGTCCATCCCGATGGGCTCGGGGACAGGGTGAACGCGAGTGTAGCATCCAGAGTCATGTTGCGCTGGTTGCGGAAAAAAGACGTCCGAGGCCCGTTCTGCTAGCTCCTCGGGAGAGACACCTTCGCGAAGGGCAACAGGCGGCGGCAGGTTGCCTAGGTTTGCGGTCCCCGAGGAGAGAACGGAAGAGTTTCCAAACTTTGGAAAGATGGCTATTGCCAGAGATGGAGCTGCATAGGGAAATCCAGCGGTCGGAAGCGAGTTCCGAAGTGTAGCATGAGATAGTCTCTTGGAGTTTACGTAAATGTTTGAGGATTCGGCGTGGTCTGCGAGAGCGGCGGTAACGGGCCAGCAGGCGAATACGGCGGTTCCAGAGAGTAAGTAAATGCGCGTCAGGTGCTGGGTCGTCGTCCGGTACGGCTAGCCGCTTTGTGGCAGACTTGTGGGCGGACTGGATGGCTTGTATGATGTCGGAAAAGCCAGCAAGTTCCATGACAGACGTAAGGGCTGCTCGGAACTTGTCCCACTTAGTCGAAGAACGTGTCGCGGCGGGCGCGGCGGTGAGATGGGGTTGTGGATGGGAAGTCATAGTGTAAAGTAATGGGGAGGTGATCACTGCCGAGGTGGTCGACGGTGACCTGCCATCTCCAGCGTCGAGGGAAGCGAGCACAGGTAAGGTCGGGGCAGGTGTCCTGCTGTCGGGAGGATTGGCCGATACGTGTGGGGGTGTCCGGGATGTTGAGGAGCGAAAGTTTCAGCTCCGTGAGGTCCGCAAGAAGCCGCGTGCCGCGGGGAAGGTCAATGTCGTAGCCCCATGCCGTGTGTTTGGCATTAAAATCACCGCATACGAGAACGTCGTCTTTTGGATAAAGACGGGCGAAGTGCTTAACAAAGGCGATGTTTAGCGGCTGCCTTGTCCTGCGGTTTAGCGACGTGTCTGGGGTTACATAGACAGAGAAGAGAAGAACGGGTCGTTGAGGAGTGAGGAGTAGGTGGCAACCCGTAACGCTGGTCATTGTAGAGCACTACTGTGAGGTGTCGAGAGGAGTGAAGCACATTGATCGGTGAATGTACAGGGCGGAACGAATCCGAGGCAAGGGGGCACTAGTCTCAATGTCCGGAGCAAGTCCATCGTACTGTGGCAAAGCAGGGAGGGGGCCGTTGATTTCTTGTAGAGCGAACGCAGCGGGCGTGTCAGATGACGAGTGAAGATGAAATTTTTCGATGAGGTCTGCCTTCTTGCGCCTAAGCGAGCGACAGTTCCACTGAACAATCGTGGGGGCGCTAGCCATGTTTGGGTGATGATAGTTGGGGGGGGGGGGCACCGAACGGAATGATGCCCTGCATCGTGAGGCGCTCGATTACTGCACGGGTGCAGGTATCCACGAGAGTAGAAAGTGAGTTTTGCATGGCCGCAAGTTGCTGCGTGGTTGCCAGCATTTGTTTCGTGAGAAGGGCGATTTGTTGTTGCAAGCCGGTAAATTCTGCCCCTGCTGGAAGTGGGGCGGGCGTCTCACGAGTGGCGTTGACATCTCTCACTGCTTCTGCGAAGGTGGTCGGAGGCGGCTCTGATGTTGGGACCTGCGTGCGGTCGGCGGTGGTGTTGCCAGCCGGCGCTCGGGGTTTGGCGGCGAGCACCGGACGGGAGTCAGTCTTCTGCTTCGCAGAACCTCGGTGCAGCGATGGGGGACTTTGGGCGCAGCTGGCGGCACAGCTGGCTGAGCGGGAGCTAGGGTTTCGGGTACCGCTGCTGGTGTCGCCGGCTCCTCCTTGGAAGTTGATGAAGGCGACTGACGACGCTGCGTTCTGCCGCGGTCTCGCTGCGCCATTGCGAGTTGAATTTCTTGTCTTTCAGGTGCAGGAGCGGGCCATGGCGAGATGCGCTCCGCCACAATTTCGGCACTTGGGCTGGGCAGATGGGCAAGCGTCCACGCCGTGCTTGGGAGCGCCGCATGTGGAGCAGCGGGCTTGGGTGCTGTTGGGGCACTGGGTACTGCGGTGCCCGATGCGGTGGCACGTGTCACACACCTGAGTCTGACGACGGAAGGGGTGCACCCGCACTGTGAACGAGCCCAGTCCCACGCGGAACGGGAGGCTGGTGCCGTCGAATGTAATGAGTGCCGACCCAGAGTTTCCGAGCGGACGGGCCTGGAGGATAGCACATTTCCGGCAATGAAGATTTCTCAGGAGTTGCGTGGAATCCAGGCCGCCAGCGTTTTTCATGAATCCGCGAATATGGCCGCGGTGAATGGCCTCGTAGGCTTGTCCGGAGATCTGCTGAGTGCCGATCGGGATGTGTGTTACCTTGAGTAAGGCATCGCGCACTTCAGATGAAGTGGCGTCGACAGCGAGTTGATTACTGCGGTCGAGGTACTTCACTTGGTATGGGGCTGCAATGGTGTAAAAGACCGGAGGCCTATCTGCGCAGCAATTGCGGAGTCGATGGCACAGAAATGCCGCGTCCATGATGCGGCATGGTTCGGTCGGCCGTAGAATGACAGTGTGGGAGAACTCACTGCGGAGCGACGCTGCTGGGCCCGTTTGCTCGAAGCGCTAACCGCGGCTAAAGTGAAGCCGCAGTACCTAGGAGAGGGATTTCGAAATCACGTGACTGGCTCGGTAGGGATGCGGGGAAACATGGCGGTTCCCCGGTGAGTGCAGCTTTGAAACTCGCTTTAAAACTAATATGTCGTTGTAGCTGCAATATCGTGCGCGTTAGTCAGCAACGAATGGTGCAGGAAGCTGGCTTGCCTTACCTCACTTAAATCGCAAAGCACGAGCAATAACCTCGCCGCATTTTTTGGATAGACTTTCGATTCTGGCGATTATTAAGCCTAAATGAACGCTATAATTATCGGCATGGCAACGTCTTTGGAAAGTACGATTGCCTTGACTCAATGGGCCGGGTATTGATAGCACTAAAAGCAGACAGCGTCCCGATAACTACGTCAGCGAGGATAGTGTGCCAACCGTCCTCCAGGGAGCGGGCCAGGGTTCAAGCGACGTTGGATGCACCAGGGTGAAGCAGTGGGCTCAGCCGCGGTGGTGCGAAACAGAAATGCCGCGAGCAGCGCTTCGTTCCATCGAGCGGCGGTGCTGATCTGGCAAGTGCTGTTGAGGGGCGAAACTCGCCTTCGAGATGATCGTTGCCGAGGATGGAGAATGGATTGTGAGTAACGATCGCAGGTTGATTCCACGCGGAAACGAATGGTTCGTCAAAAAGCGACATGATGACGGGAGTGACTGCACCGTAGCTCTCAAGTCTGATGAGCAGCGCTCTAGGGCAACGCAAAGTAGAATATTCGGCCTCGCGTTTTGAACGTGCGTCATCACGCTTCCTCACTACAGTTTTCTATACTCCGTTCATTTAAGTGCCAGCGTAGCAGGGGCTACAAGAGCGAGACTGCAGGCTTTCAGCGTACCTTGCAAGCACGCGCGCTCGTGCAGTGCGAGCATCGTTCAGAGGAACGTGTATTTGCAAGTAGGTTCAGCTTCGCTATCATGCGTAAGTGAAACATACGGGCTCACGACAGCTAAGAAAGAACGCAATAAAATAATAAAGCTGAATGAGACGCTGAGGCCGCGAGCTGCATAATTTTTGTTTTTTTTATTATTTTATATTTTTAGACGTTTTATATAGCGCGCGTTTACGGATGCGGACAGACGTTCATTCGAACGTGGCACGCACACCGAACAGATACAGCGCCGCCTGGGTAGTGCTGCCAGCATAACATAGTCGCGTCTTGCGGACGCGCTCGCGCTCCCTGCCCGAGGCAACGGGTCTCATACGGCAGGAGAAGCCGGCGTTGCCTCGATGGGTTGTGGGTCCATTTCGCCAGCAGAGGAAAGTCCTGAGGGCCGTTGAGGGTGCCAATGGTCGTCGTGGGGTCGTGACGGGCGTAGCGTATGGCCCAGGGGTATGGGAGAGGCGAAAATCAGAAAAGAAACACAAAAATTGCCAGAGCTGAAGCGAGCCAGATAGCAAAGATATGGCGTGTTCTTCTTTTCCCTACGAGAGAGAAAAACGAGCGTGTGTTTCATTGGTCATAAACATGAGGGAATTGTTCTTAACCAGTATTCGCGCAAAGTACGAAAATGGTTGCACCACCTTTTAAGCGTGAATGGAGGAGTCCAACGTGACTTTCGCTGCGTGTGCTCGTGCACACTGGCAGCTGCTGGCTCGATGGGAAGATCATGCGCCACTTATTACGGGGACTAAATTGTTTGGTTCAGTATCCCTTTAAAGTCCTCTGCACGAGCGCGCGGGGCACGAAAACGTCTCGTACGTCCGCGTGCTCGTGCAGGACGCACTATACACCGAGCCTCTTCGAGTGGAAGCTGACTTGTTAAGGCCACGCTGCACTCACAGCTGCGTTTGAAAGCGTTGCTACTCGGGAGAAACAAGGACACCCGTTTTCATATGTCGCGTGTTGAGTTGCTCCTTGAATTGGAGTCCACGTTTTATAGACGCTTCGCAGCAGCTCTGCATGGGCGCCGTAATAACGTGCCTTAAGTTTTTGATTCCTCTTATTCTCTTTACTTCACTTCATCGTTTTCGTAGCGAGTCGCTTTTTGCCGTTATAGACTCTAATGTGTCTTTCTCCCCAGTATTGGCCTTTGTGGAGGCCCGTCAAGAAGAGAAGGTCAGCCGTGGCGGCTGTAATCTGTCGCGTGTGCAAAGCGTTTATACAAAGCACCTGATGTGCCGATAAGAGGAGAAAGGAGCAGTTCGAAAAATGGTATTGCCAAAAAGCGACTTACTCTAGGTGGGACCCATTAAAGGGCTCTAGTGCTTTCCGTCGCTAAGTCTTCCCCGCTTCCGCCAGCTCTCACGGACCTTGAGCCGACGAGAAGGCCAGCACCGCTGCCAAGGTCTCGCGCGAAGGGTCAGGGATTGGGGGAATGGGGAGGGCGGTGTTGAGTTGGCAAGCCCGCGCGACGGGGATGAGTGACGGACGCTATCCGCAGTGCGGGAACCTAACCGTGGATCTGTCCGGGTAATATAAATTTGGATACGCTAGGTGTGCACATATGTTTGCCTGTATGTGGCGCCAGGTTGCAGCCTCCTCTCTGGACAGTGACCGGTTGGGCGGGGGGAGAAGAACTACCGCAAGTCGCGGTGGTGATCGAGGATGCCGAAGTACTGGTTCGGGGCCGGGCGCGGTCTGTATTCGCGTGTCGGCGCCTGGAGGATGCAGGCTCGGGCTATGGCGCCTGCTTGCCGGTTTCCGTCGACAGACTCGTGGTCGGGGTCCCGGCCAGATCCACGCTGGGGAACTTGGGGCTCCTCGTCATGATGCAGAACGCTTGCGAAAAGACTTTCTCCTTCGCGACACCGCTTAATGGCCGCTGGCATGTCGGAAAGGTTGGCACGTGGTCCGTCTTCGTGGGAGAGATGATGGTTGCGTAAATAATCGCCCACGTTCGGACGGAATAAGTTATTACACTTGAAAAAAATGGTTCAATATAAAGACTGTGGTCTATTAAAAGCTGAACAATAAACTAACAACTAAAATTATTCTAATATTCAAACGCTAAATTATACGTGAAAAACAGTTATTTCATTTGACATGAACTTTATGACTCTATGAGCACAAACAAAGAACATTATAAACCGAAAAAAAAACAGCCTCACAGTCGAGTCGCAATTCGAAGGTCTTTTATTTTGTTATTTGAGTTATATATACCCTCAAGGCATGAGGATTATAGAGGGGAGTGGTACAGCAAATGACAGAAGCAAGCATGGGCTGAAATTGGAAGCAACATAAAGGAAATTAGAAAAACAATGGATACAAACAACTCAAACATTTAAAAAATATCCAGTCCGCTATCCTACACAGATACATATATACAACAAAATCTATAAAATATATCTGACTTTTATTAGTACTATTACACGAAATCATTCAGTTATATTCTGAAAAGCAAGCTGAATGAAATCAAAATCACTAATAGGGGCTATCAGAGACCTGAAGGCGGTTCCAATCATTAGAGGTGCGTGGGATGAAAAAGATAAAAAACAGCATTAGAATTGCATGAAATTATTCCAACTTTATGAAGGTGATCCAGGGGTGACGATCTATAAGAGGTGGTGTTAACAATTCAACACGTAAAGTGGTGTGACAAAAACTTTTATGAA
Organism: Ixodes ricinus; assembly: GCA_037355805.1. Lineage (NCBI taxonomy): Eukaryota > Metazoa > Arthropoda > Arachnida > Ixodida > Ixodidae > Ixodes > Ixodes ricinus. The sequence continues at coordinate 7,120 of JAZHYW010055691.1, read as the reverse complement.
ATAAGCAAACTCGTGCATTTTTGCGTCGTGATGCTAGATATGAAAGACCTAGTTTAGATTTCATTGAGGACACACTAGCAGCCCGGTGGTAGTTAGAGTGTAGAAATCGGGCTGAGTTATTTCGAATCATTTTCGACTGGTTAACAAAATTCCGACGCCAGGGTCACATATCGATGAAGCATATTCTAGTTGGGAACGCACAATTGTTTTGTATAACAATAATTTAATAGGAGTAGGAGCCGAGTGAAAGTTACGTTTTAAGTACCCAAGCATACGGTTAGTTTGTTAGTAATGAAATTGGTGTGACTTTGCCAGCTAAGATTAAAAGCAAAATAAACATCTAAATACTTGTATGATTCGACGAATTCGGGCAGGCTACGATCAAGGTGATATATGGAGAAGTTATACAGGCAGCGAAAGATTCCCGTGATTTGGCACTTGTTAACATTTAGCCTCATTTGCCACGTTTTGAACCATTAAGTGATAGTGTTAATATCAAATTGCAGCGCATGAACATCATTGCTAGTGGTTATTTCCCGGAAAAGAACACAATCATCGGCGAATAGATGGATCGAAGATGACACAGTTTGGCAGGTCGGTCATATAAACAAAACAAAAAGTAATGGCCCAAGGACAGTAGCTTGGGGTACGCCAGAAGTTACAGGGTGAAAATCAGAGCTGACGCCGCTAGCGGTGACGAATTGGTTACGATGGGTGAGAAAGCACTCAAACCAATTTAGTATGCTACTTTTAATACCTTTTTTGTTTTAGTAGCAGGAGCTGGTGAGAGACCTTATCGAATGCTTTCGCAAGTCTCAATGTATACAGTCAGCGAATGTTCAATTATCAAGTAAGGTTTGCAACTTGTGGTTGAATAAAACCAATTGCATCTCGCATGAAAATAATTTGCAAAAGCCGTGTCGAGCGCGGTGAAAAAAATTATTTTGATTCCAAATAATTTGCGGTATGTGAGAAAAACACGTGTTCGAGAATCTTGTATGGGACGCTAGTGATTGATATGGGCCTGTAGTTGTCGGTTGAACGTTTACTGCCATTTGTATGTACGGGAACTTCCCTTCTTGATAAAGGTGCATAAAGATGCCTTAAGAAATCCACAGGAAGTGTGGGGACAGCCATAATAAAGGGTCGAATTATCAACTGGTTGCAACCGGTCTGTGCTTGGTAAACTCGTTAACCAGACCAATCTTTTGCCTGATCCCGGGATCTTAACCTAACCGGAATAAAATAAAAACCTACTGGACCCACAACGAAAATTAACCTGAAGAATGGCCAGAGCAACAAATCGATTAAATTTGCACGAAAGAAATTACTTCTTTCATGCTTCAAAGAGGCATATGTGGCCATCTACAGGTATAGGCACGTTCAATTCAATTTTCTTATTCAAGCTTTTTTTTTTTTTAAGGAAGGCAACTTGAAGCAACGTGGCAGAAAAGAGGCGAACTCAGTGCCTGCATGCGTTCTTATGCTGTCGAAACAATAGGCGGCGATGACGCAGGTTGTTTTTCCCGCCGAACAGGTTGATTACGCACTCCGAAGCTTACGAAAGCACTGTAGCCCTCCTGTTAGTTTAACGAACACGGAAATCTATTGTCTATTGTCCATTGTCTATTATCTATTGTCCGGGTCCGTTAAATGTCCGAACTCGGAGATTTACGAACTCGGACACCTAGGCTGCGTCAGCGGTTTTTGTTTCTCTGTTAAGTTTTTTCGCTGTTCATTGTTAAGGCAGGTCTAAGGATAGTTACAATGGGTATATGAAAGAAATACTATTTTGAGCGTGTCGGTTGGAAATGTTTGCCGTCAGCGAGAATAAACGTATCTGTCGAAATTCGGCAGGATAAAGCTATTCAGGGTAGTAGCTGTGAAGTGACTATGTGCAAGTATCTGAGTGACAATAATTATTTACTTTCTTTAATGTTAAACATTTAAAGTTACAATATTATGTAAGTAACTATGTCTTTAACTAAGTTACATTTTTATTAAACTTATAATGTTTCTGTTAGACGGGCAACTAAGACATGCCATTTACGCCAAATAACATTTAGGGTAGCTTTCATTTAGGCGCAGCTACGCTGCGCATCAAATAATATTAAAATAAATTTAATTTTAGGAAAATGCTAGTTTTAATGGCTATGGGCGATTTGCGCGACCAAAGGTGTCACTGTGATCGGCCTTCCACAATGGGCCAAACGCTCACATTGACGTCTTGAGTGGAATTATTTTTGCTCTCATCGATGGAAATAAGAGCAAAGTCAGACTCTAAACTTTGACGCTATTTATTTAGGAACTTGATCCTTAGGCTTCCACCGCGCTTATACGCCCACACAAAATTGTCGCTCACCATAAATAATCTTCATCGTGACGTCAGGAATTAAGACACGAAAGTAAGGGTCGCACTACTTATAAAACATACAAAAGACAGTCTGAATTACGAGTCACCGCAATATCCGCGGTTCGAATGCCGCGTCCCAGGTTTCGTTCATGAACTTATTGCCATGCGGAAAGCGAAGCACGGATCATGCTGTGACGTGTTCTAATCTGTATGCAGACTGTATTCTGTAGGATGTATGACTCCGGCTTAGGGGCCTTCACCCACTACGTCACTCAATTGGCGAATTTCGCAAAACAAACCTGGGGTTCAGTAATGCACCTCACTATTGATAATGATTCAGGTTTACCACAGAAGATAAAATAAGGGTCGCACAACCCTCGGATCTTCTCCAGAGTGCGCTGTAGATGTTTGATAAAATTCTTAATTATGTCAATATTCACCGTTTTGCTCGCATTTTTGGGTCAATTTTGAAATGGATATTTTTTAAATGGAAAAGGTGACAAAACGAATATTAGTAGGTACGAGAGGTGTCCTCTATCTTAATTTTAAGACCTTTATGGGAAGCCTAAATGTTTTGGTTTGTACGTGTGTATGTAAATAAATCTGACAGAGGTCATTTTCGCTAGATTTATTTGCTATAAGGAGGTATTCAATGGGTGCCATATTTGGGGTGATGTCTAGAGCGTATGCTCAAAACGAGCCCCCATTAATGGGCTCGCTAAGACCGGCCATTTTGACGGTGTGGAATACGTTGCAAAGAACCCTGGAAGCCTAGCCATCAGCACGCGCTCAGCGGTCGCGCACACTGCATGGCCGCCAGTGATGCTGCCTATAGGTTCAACGCGATGGCGACACCAGCACCTAAAGTTCCTTCATGTTTTAAAAGTAGCGCAAGGTGCGTCGATGCGCGAGGCACGTGCAACGTGCAGTTCTTAGGAAGATCATGACGGCACAGCGCCGCACTGAGCTGGACTAGGGTGCCTCCATGTCTTTCATTTTAGAGGTGATGCCACCCTTTGTAGTACCCGATGCCGACAGCACGCGCTCACCAGTAAAATACAAAGAAATTGAGGAAAACATAATGTCGCCATAGCACAGTCAGCGCCACAAACGCGTGCATGGACACGCTCTTTCACGCGCTTCTGAACAAAAGAGAAAATAAAAGTGTGGGACAAAATGGCCACATGTCTTCAGCCTAAGCAAAGCGCACATGAGAGGCACCCTAAGCTGTACCTCAGACGCCATGTTCTTCGCAGAAGTGGAACGCGGCACGTGTCTCGAGCATTTCTACAACAATGAATGACGCCCTTCACAAACATCCCCAATCCAGAGCATTTGTTGTTGTTTTCACGAATCATTTGCTTCACATCGCCCATACACAGGTTTTTCTTTTGCCGGAGAATGGTCTGTGTGAGATTTCTGTATGTTTCACCACACACAAAGGAGGACCAATGAAAGGCCACGCTATGTACGACGTGGTGATTCAGTGACAACGTGCTGTGTGTCACCACCGGGCGACGAGCTTTCACCTTCAGTTTTAGAGTGACCCCGGCCGATGCACAACCGCTGCAGCGAATCTAGTGGTATTAACGTGCCACGTTACCTCGCGCTCCGCGAATCCCTAGGTCGCACTGAGGAGTCACATAGCCCAGAGTAAAGCCCCCTGATTTGTTTGTTTGTCTTACAAGCGGCATCAAATCATCAAATGCGCCAATGCATGAGTTTTGTGCCTCGTGCGACACATGGAAACAAATGGCAGCGCAGCACTAAAATGAGCGGCTATGGAGCGGACTGAATAGAAACTGCTGCGCGGCTCTCACTCGTAGTCTAGTGGTGCACCTCTCTCACGTTCGCCAATAAAAGTTTTTGCTTTTCTTTTTTTCAACAAACTCATAGCACGAATTTTATCCAGGGACTTTAGCTCAGAGCGCTGGTTTGGCTTCCCCTGGCTTCTATCGGCCACTTCACATCTCGGTCACTTCTATACTTGTTTTCACCTCAAGAACCATAGTAAAAAAGTCCGGCACCTCGCGGAGCATTACTAATATTCCCTTTTATATGGATAATTAGGATATATGTAGGTGCATTTTAGATTATATATATGTTCTCTTATCAAGACGTACAGGTTCCAAACGCCAAAGCATCGCTTTTTTCTCCGACAACCTAATCTCGTAAGAACTACTTCGCGCCGCGCATGAACAATGCGCCAAACTTGCTTTTTCTTGGGGTGAAAACGGGTATAACTCATTTGATGTTTAAAAAAAAATAACATCCGATGTGGCGTAACTCAACGTGAGAACTCGCGCCATATAACATTTATATCTCTATCTTTCTAGAAATGCCTTTTTTATATTCAGTACGTGCGTGAATCAATGCGGGCGTTGATGATGATGCCGTGACAACCGCGAATGTGGTCATCCAACTCAGCTCTTTGAGTCTACGACGTCGCGTAGCTCGAAAGGCAAGAAGACGCAAGTTCGGTCGAGTTAGTGCCACACATGGCTTGCACTCAGCGTCGCTTGCACCATGCCGGTGTGCAATCTACTTGCGCTTGCAAGACAAAATGCGATAACACACACTTTACGATGCAAGAGATACCAAAGCCAGAATGGGAGCTGGTGTGACGTCAATGTAGGCAATGAAACCACCTCGGCTTCAGTAAAGATTCCCTTTCTGAGGGTCAGGTTGTTTTCCCGCGGTCCTTACTAGAGGTTGTAGGTCAGGGCCGGGCAATCGTAGACTGTCGCGCTGGGTTGTCGCTTCGCTGCTCGTTGGGGGTGCCGGAGCCTCGAGGAAAGACGCTCAAAATCGAGAGTAACGATTGACACAAATTAATATATTACAACGACGACAGCAAACTTGGTTGCAAGACTCTACTGTTCACACAGCGCACTGGTAAGACGGAAAACGCTCCTCGGCGCAAAGTGCTCACCGCCCACGATGAGGCTTAAAATAACTGCTTGTCGCTCGCGACAAAGTACACGGATTGGCAGACCGCTGGAGTTAACTTGCTCCGAGCGCGGGCCTGTTCAAACTCAACGTTTTCTCGCTTGCACGGTCGAGAAAACTCCCTCTGACACAGGGCCTGCCCAATCAGGATAATTATACAAATCTATTTGCCCCAGTGCCAGCGGATCCTCTCCAATCAGAGGGAAGCCACGAAACTCGATTCTTTCTTTTTCTACAAAAAAAAAACAACAAAAAAACAAAAAACAACTCTAAATCCTTTGAGGAACTCTCCCATCTGGGCGATACTTTATGGGAAAAACACCTCGATTTCGAGGCGTCAAAGCAAATTGGCGCCGTGTCCTTCGAAAGCCAGCGAGTAAAGCGGCATCAAGTCCAAGTGGACCCAGACCGGCACCTCTCATCGCCAAAACACTGTTAGCAGTCTCCTTACTGGACAAGCCGTGACTGGGGACGAGTCGGAACGACGAAGCCTGGGAGGGCGCCGCTATCTCGCGGCGACACAGAAGAATATCTCTGTCTCCCTCGGGCTACAGATTAAAGGGATTCAAGCTGCTCCTCTATCATCGGGAGGAGCAGTCGGGATGCCCTTATTCGAACGGTTGAAGGTCGACCACCGCACTTTCCAGGAACGACAAGCTCCCCAGATCGTTCCCTACACGCCATCGAAAACTGTTGCAAGACTTCTGGACTGGCCAGCAGTTATTATACCAAAACGGTCGCAACACCATAAAAAGAAAGATAAAAGAAAAACGCTGCAACTCATGAAAGAACCCCGTGCACGCAAAACGACAAGAGAACAACAACAAAACATGTCAGTCAAAAATAACAAAGCCACGCTCCTCTAGCTCGAATTGCCTAAATAACAATGAAAGGGAGTAGCAATTTTTCTCTGCTTGTGAAGACAGCAACCTTGGTCAAGCACGACGTTTTTCAGCTGAACTCTTGCGGCCCTGGGTGCGCCAGCAGCAACATCCATGGTGCCGCAAGAGGCTTCCGCATACAGAAGAAACGAATGCGAGTTAAAAGGCACCTCGCAAGGGCCGTAGTAGTGATTGCCTTCCCAATGTACACCCGCTGGCACCACGTGCATAAGCGGGAGAAGCGCGCGCCCTGCCACTATACAGTCGCCCCATACTCGAGCAGATCTGTCGAGTGTCATGAAAACCGTGATGCTCGCCAGAGCTTCCTCCAGGCCCTCGAAGGCGTGTCAGCTCGGTCACCCCAAAAAACAGTGTTTGGCGCTCGCTTCGTAGTCAACTAGTCTAGGAAGAACCAGCTTTGCGTTCTAGCGCGCCATCCCCTCCCAGCTCCAAAGTGGTCGCCACACGTTGATTCGTGCGCCTGCACCAGCACCTCCCAACGTCACCCGCCTGGAGCACCGACCACTGTCGCACCCTCCCCACCAGGCCTGTCGTAAGGACACCGAAGTCCAATCTGAACAACTGCAGTGGCCCCCCTCGCGACCTAGGCATCCTCCAGTCTCCCCAGCGCCGGGCCCGATCACTGGTTCTCCGGGAGCTCCTCCCTTCCTAGCTGCCCGGACGCAGGAGAACCCTCGTTTACGCGCAACCCAATCGGCCTCGGACCCCAAGGTAGTGTCCGGTTCCTGGACATTGCGATTGGCCTCAGACCCCACGACATTCTCCATTTCCTGGACAGCATGATTTGCCTCGGACCCCAAGGCAGTGTGCGGTTCCTCGACAGCGCGATTGGCCTCGGAGTCTCGGACCCCACGGCAGTCTCCGGTTCCTGAACGACACGATTGGCCTCGGACCCCATGGTCGTCTCCGGTCCCTG
>JAZHYW010055690.1:0-41355 GCA_037355805.1 Ixodes ricinus | reverse complement strand
ATTTACAGGTAATTTATTTTTCCAGGTGTTTTCAGAGATTCCACACGTTAAACCATCCATCTTCTACGTTTAAAGAACACCAATAACAAAAGCCATTATTTTGTTAGATCGAGTACTTAAAATTACATAAATCTGACTTGAAACAAATAAAATATATTTGTATCATTAGGTATTTCATTTTATTTATCTTACAGCATGCACTCCTTGCAGCACCGTGCATCCCCAGCTTTATGGTCCATGAGCACCTTGCGCCCTCTCTCGCCTGCTGTCTGTAAAACGCTGTAAAAGATTAATTCCCGTCAAAAAACTGCGCACATAATATTCCCCGAGATACCAATATAGTCGGAAGCAATACATAAATAATCAATATAAACTCGAATCATAGGGACATGTACTTTTTGTTACCAGGCTAGGCATTGAGTCCGATGGACTCACTATGCAAATTCTTGAATATCTTTCCGCCATAATAAAGAAGCGTAATATTCCCGGGGATTATAATAGCGCAGGACTAACATCACCTCTAGATAATGCACATCGTATTCTCTGGAATATAAGAAAACCACATTGCCGCACACACTGAATTATTGGCGGCGGAGTAACACGGCACCTCACGAACTCATTGATCACTGTCGCATGAAGTTCAGCGAGCACGGTCACGTGATGGCGCCATTGCGCAGAGGCGAAAAACGTTGTTGAACAGACGAATTTTTTCTTTCACCGGAACGTAAAATTTCTCATTTCATTTCATAACGACTATTCACCGAGGAATTCTACACTGCACTAAAACGCAGTGTTGTGAATTTTGCACTGCAACGCGGTACGACAATTTGTATTTAACCTTTTTACCTCAATTTCTGGGACGCTTAACAGTAAAAACTAAAAAAACTGGCTTGTTTTTTAATTCGAAACTTCGGAAGAAAATAATAAACGCAAAATCTAAAAAATATAATTGGATGATACTGTTAACTATCTTTTTTATTATTATTACCTTCCTAATAAAATATTTCCGACACCAATGGGGGCAGTAGTTGCTGAGAATAAGAACAAAAAGGTTTCGATATGAAATGCACGGGCTCTTCTACTCCGATATCCTCTTAACACTCCCGCTCTCGCCTCGAACAGCGATGTGAATGATGAAACATATTTTCCTTTCTTATGTCCTGTTTTTGTAACATGTACATTGTTAACGCTTTTTTTTTTTTTGCACTCCACCCTTTTACATTTTTCTTTCTTTCACTCCTTTTTTTCACTGAACTGGTCTGTTCAGCCTCATAACTAGTATGCAGGTATATAAATGTCAACTTTCGGGTTCGGTTTGTTCATTTTGTGTTTAAACTTTTTATGTATAAATACTTTATACTTTCCCTGCCCACCGGCAACATACATTTCAGTTAACCTTTCTTCAGATTTCAATTTATTGATTCATTATTATTTACTGATTGCCTCTCTTCCCCCGAAGGACGACCAGCCCATGTACCCTAATACTCCCTCATTTGGTGTGTTCCCATGCGCCCAGTGCTAACCTGAGCAAGCTGCTTTGTCGAACTTCCAATCCTGATTGAACCTCCCCCGATCTCATACACAGATACCCCATTGCCAAAAGACAGTCCTGGCACCAGTACTCCCTTTCATATGCCCCTGACCACTTCGTACCTATTATAATTCCATAATGCCTTGTGTTTCATAATACCTGAATTTCTTCTCTTCTTCAATCGTATATTCTTCGTGTTCTTCTAGGTATTTCCTTCACCTCATTGAGTCATACTCCTCGATATTTGTATTTTCCTATACGCAGTCTATTTCACTGTCTTGTATTTTCAGGGGTTCCTCTCTTCGCCGTTGAACACCAAGTCGTGCCCCCGGTGGCCAGACTGGTTACACAACAAAGTGCTTTCCACCCACGGCGTCTAGATTAGCTTTCGAAGCGTGGCTGGTAGCAAACGTATATAAATCCATCGGCAATGATATATCGACGACTGGACAGATGTACGCCTCTTGAGTCTTCGAACCAAGCGGCGGCTTTCGCCACCTAGCGGGTGTTTCTAATTTCGACGATAAAATTATATGACAACCAATTGCTTGATCCCGCCTTTCAATGTCGTTATCTCATGTCAGATGCATATAGTATTCACTTTTTAATGTTTCATGCTCTTCGCTAATTCGGATCCCAACAGGGTAAACCGAACACTAAAGACGCTTTTCCTTTCGTCCTTTGCGCATATCATCAATAATGCATCAGAAAGTGAAAAGGATTACTGCCAGACCTTAATCCTTTTTCTGCTATTGAGGTTGACAGATCATATGAGCCAATACTGAACAGTGTTACATTGTACGCTATATATCTACTTACCATTCTGCGTGGTAAATTGAGGCGGGAAAATCTGATTTTTAACTGCAGGGTGTCCCCCAGGAACATTTACGTGTTTTGTTTCCGCAACAATAAGCTACGTATCGCTGAACGCTCATTTTTTTAACCCAAATGTAGCGGTAGAGGTCCGGACCAGGTGCCAAAGTTTCGGTACTAAGAGTTACCTTATTGAAAAGTTATAGTGATTTTTCTTGAACGTTCAATGGGAAAACGGCGGCCGACGGAGCTAACGAATACATAAAGCTCTATGGCGCCAAAAACCAAAAACGGGCAAACATTGGACCCATTTTTCTTATTGAAATTTTCAGAAAATCTCTTCTAACCTTTGAATAAGATATCGGTACGTGCTGAAACTTTGGCATCTGATTTGGACCTCTGTAGTGCTACATTTTGTGTGGAAAATGAGCATTAGGCGATATACATTTCATTTTTACTGTTAAAAAGACGCCGTACATTTCGTTTTGGGACACCCTATATGTGTTCGTTACGGTTCGTTTAAAATCTGTGTTGCTATGCGACCGTGCGACCTTAGAAAACGAAACGACCACGGAAGAACAAATCTAGTTCACAATATGAATTCCCCTTGATCGAATACAAACCTGGGGTGAAAGAAGGGCGTTGGCGGGTGTTTATTATACGACAAACGTAAGGAGCGATTAAGCAAGCTATCATTTAGAGCAATCGAAGCGCGTTTGATAATTTCATTCGTGTCACAAGTCTAGCCCAATTACTCTAAACATACAAATGCAACTTAACAAAAGTAACCTGCATAAACGGTAAAAGATAATAAATAATAGGTCACGCAACAACTTGAATCTGTTTTGCCTTATGCAAACTTACTTGCGCTATATAGTGTGACCCCAGAAAGTACACTCACTCGCAACGCCACTGACCGAGGAGATTCTTTGCAACAGAGCAATTTCAAACACTTCGTGAAACCGCGCCCCCCCCCTATACGTTTTATTATAGTAGACCTAATTTATTTTATTGAATCGTTAATTAGCAGCGGTTTATGATTACGCTCGGATCGTTTGTTCGGCAACCAGTAAATCCGCTGGTCCCTTGACATTTCTACGAAAAGAGGGCAGTTTATTGACATCGATACTTCAAAAGATACGCTAAAATGCGCACACTGCATTACGCAGTTGGCGGGACTACGGCGTTAACGATACTTGCATGGTACTCGATGGTAATGAACACGGAACCCGCCATTAGACGAGTACATTGCATGTAGTCATGACAACGCATTTCCGTGTGCAAGCGGGGTGTTGGCAGATAACTTGTGTCCATTCAGCGCCCGTCTCGCGCGTCGACCCAACGAAATGTTGTCCATGGTCTTATTGAGCAAGTCAGGATATTGTTCTGCGATGTGCCAAACTGGCGGACTAATGACGGATCAATTAGTTCGCACTTTAAATATTAATTTGGGCGCAAACCCTCCGCCACAACGGCCATAACTCGTAGAGCATGCTGGGAAACATCGCATCGTGTCGATTCCATCAATGTTTTTCTCGAGCTTTAGGAAAGAGCTCAAAGTAAGAGAAAAATCACGTGACCACCTGCACGCGAACTACCGTTATCTTTTTTGTATATCTTGAAAGCTAAATAAACTTTAGATGTGAAAGCATAGGATTACTGCAGACATTATGAGCATTGTAATTTTTACTGCAGACAGGACTACGTCACTGCAAGCAGCAACCAAAAACACGTGCGCCCCCCCTCCCCCCCCCCCCCCCCAAAAAAAAACTTTTTTTTATGCCGCAAGTTTAAATTACGTGTCGCTGACTGTTTAGTTTCTACCGAAATGTAGCGCTAGCGGTCCGGACGTGATGTCAAAGTTTCAAAGCTCGCAGTTGTCTGATTCAAAGATAATATATACTACATGTCCTGAAACTGTCAACGGAACAATGGGGTTCGTACCCGGAAGCTATAGACCGTTTTACTGAAAGAGGGCGAGAGAGAAAAGGGGAAAGGGCTACCGGCGCTTTCCTCCTTTCTGATTGTGTAGAAAGAGTGAAAGTCCCGGATGAGAGGCCCGGCCGGTGTTGGGTGACTGCTGTGCCCCAACTTCGTTCGCGCTTTCTTTTCTGTTTTAAACTCGCAAACTTAGTTAGAGCCACGGGCTTCGATGGCAACAGTCCCCCGGTCATCGGGACACCATTGCGCGGTCATAGGGTGCACGAATAACGACAGAAAGCGTCGAATACTGTCCGAGAACCTATGTAGCTTGCAAGGAATCCGGCAAGGCGAGAGCGGCTGTAATGTCTTTAAGCTCCATCGCTTTCCACATGACCCTGGTCTCGGCGGCAGTGCATTGCGTCCGTAAACCGAAAACACGTTTCCTCAACGCCATCCTCTCGACTGTGCTCGGAACATTTTGTGAATGGAGCGCGCACCGAACGCTGTACCGCCAATGAACATGGGGTACGCTCGCAAGGTGCGTGCCAGTTTTCTCGTGATAACTGCTGTTTCAGATTGTAAATATTTGTAACTGAATTTACCTTAATAAAAATAATTTGCAGTGGTGACTGACTCGATTTTATCATCAACAACACTTAGTTGAAGGCTTATTTCCGCCTCCGGGTGAGGCTAGAAATTGTTGAAAAGGTAGTTCTATCGGTTTTCCTGAATCGCGATCTCCTGCGCGATACCAGAGAGCCGGCAAAAGCGCTCCTTGGAGTGCCGCTGGTGGGTTGTTTCCGTTGATCGGGCGCTTTGAAGAGCTGGATAGTCTCTGCAGGGTACGTCTCGTGTGTTGCGATCTGCGTTTTCGAGCCCAGTGTGCACGTTTCTTTGTTCGAGTCATGGCATCCGCCAGTGCGGGGACGGGGGGAACAGCGGCAGCGAACGTGTCAGTGATAGAAATTGAAGGTTAGTACTCAAAATATTGCATCAAATAGTAAAATAATTCGTGGCTGCTTTGAGGCTTTCTGCGCTTCGATATAAGTACATGTAGAACGTCTTTGTCGTTCATCGACAAGGAAATATAAGAACACGGAAACGCAATATAAAAGCAGCGCAGCAAAACGATCTGTAGCAGCTCCGGGTGTTTACAAAAGTTAATTGAGGTTCCCGTTTCGTGTATCGCTTGTTGATTACTAAAAACGGCTACGTTGAAATAGGCCCATTGCAAGCGAAAATTGATGAATGGTTCATCACTTCCAGTCATGCGGAAAGCGAGGGAGCTTAAAAACATTGCAGCCGCACTCGTCTTGCCGGATTTCATGCAAGCTACATATATGTCCTCGGGCAGTATTCGACGCTTTCTGTCGCTATTCGTGCACCCTATCACCCAGCAATGGTGTCCCGATGACCGGGGAACTGTCGCCATCCAATACCACGGCTCTAATTAAGTTTGCGAGTTTAAAACAGAAAAGAAAGCGCGAACGAAGTGGGGGCACAGCAGACACCCAACACCGGCCGAGCCTCTCATCCGGGACTTTCCCTCTTTCTACACAATCAGAAAGGAGGAAAGCGCCGGTAGCCCTTTCCCTTTTCTCTCTCGCTCTCAAAATGGCGCTACCCACGATAAAACGGTCGTCTTCATGTATACATCCGACATTTTGCCAGTGAAATTTTCTAAGGACAGGGCTTTGAAACCTTGGCATCTGGGTCATCTGGGTCGGTCCGCTTAGTGCAACGTCTAGGCGAAAACTTGGCGTCCAACAATGCAATTTTTTTTTCTTTTTTTTTTGTGGGGGGGGGGGAGAGGGAGCGTGATTTGCATAAGAGAAATACGTACTGCAGAAACCTGAAACTCACGTTAAAATGTGACGCTAGCGGTGAGGACAGGACGCGAAAATTTGAGAACATGGAGTTACCTGGATGAAACGGTCGAAAGCTCGACTTTCCCGGGTGGTCGAAATTAACCATTAGTCATTTTCGCTGGGGCGTGCCAGACATCCTTCATTGGTTTGGCACGTAAACCCCCTCCCCCAATTTTGATTCGCAACACGAAACGGACGAATCCTCGCACGACGCGTTTGGACGAAATCACGAGCCATAATTACGTGATAATTACGTACTGCTTATTCGACGTGCGTGTGCCTTACCTTTAATTCGGGCGCTTGGTATCCTTTGTTCCTGATGCTTACCGATCGCAGTGGTTCCTTTCGTCGTCCACCTCTTCTTCGTCCCCCAAACGGAAAAGTCGAGAAACATTGAACGAACAAATTGCAGCTGTGTTTCGATGAATCGATCATTCCGTCATATGCAGAATTACGTTTTACCAGGTGCACAGCGGACGCCCACGTCCAGTCCCGGCAGGCACGCGACGCCGTTAAATGCCGACGTCCAGACTAGAGATTCTGCAAGGCAGAATATCACTCCTCACCATGGGGGAGGAGGAAACAGGCAACGGTGGACAGGGTAGAAGGGGAGAGGGGGAAGCGGGGGAAAAGGGGAAAGCGCGAACTGGTCGTCAGTCTTTAAGACCCCACCACACACAAGCGCCGTGGAGGCTTGCCGCGCGCCGCTGGCCGCCGCGGGCTGCCGGCCAAAACCAGTTTTCGCCCTCAGCGGCTCGCCGTTCGGCGCCGTCCAGGAAACCGCCCCGCGCGCGGTTGAGGGCTCGCCGTTTCTTGCCGCAGAAGAAAGAAGCCAATGGGAGGTGGCGCAGGTAGTGACGTCGCGATGCCATGGCAACACGTAAGCCGCTTCTCCGTGCGTCTTTCACGTTGAAAAGGAACGTAACGTAATTTCGTTTCGTCTGCAATCCCTATTTCCCCCAATGCTCTTCCCAGCGGAGTGGTTCCTCGAAACTGGGCGACTCTCTTTCTGCACTACTGGACGCAGCCAGACTACCTAGATAAGAACGTTTTGAACAACAGCTGGGAAATTATCGGAGAGGAATTCGAAATAACCGGTGAGTTTCTCCGTGCCATTGTTGCATGTCGCCTGCGTTGTGACAGATGTCGTGTTGATTTGGTGACACTCTCGAAAGTAGCCTTCCTCGTCTGCGCGTAGCCGGGGCAGCAAAGCACTGACCTGTCCCTCGGTGTTTCGGTAGCGACAACTCGGCCGGACCCAAAACCTGCGCCTCCTTCCCTTCAGAGCGCGGAGACGTCGCAAGACCAACGAGCAGGCTATAGGATGATCATCGCCACCTGCCATGTAGGCAACGAGTGCGATTTCGACTCTGATATATGCTAAAGATGAGAGCCGAAACGGAAGAACCAAACGAAGAGCAGACGACGAAAGTGCGGGAAATCCGATCTCGAGAACGCGAGAGCCAGCCAAAAAACGGTTTAAAAAACGGAGGCCAATCTTGCCCCCTCGCGTTGGAACGCCTAAAGTGCTGGAGGGATTTTATAAACAAGTGCCGCCAAGCTGGTGCATGCTGGGACGCACTTGAGCCAAAAATGGCGGAGCGTCGCGTCAATCTAGTTTGTCGCGGCGGCGCGGCGCCGGCATCTACAGTAGACCAATAGGAGCGTTCTTGCAAACACCGGCACGTTACCGGCGCAGCCACAGCAGACCAATAGGAGCGTGCGCGTCTAAATGTGGTATCCGATCATGAGACAAAAATGGCCACGCGTCGCGGGCATCCAATAGGAGCACCCGCGGTACGATCAAACGATGACGGTATACTCGTATTCCCGGTGAGAAGCTCGCGAGGGGCGCTGCTGTTTTCCTCACTACAGGTAGTGCACGTGCTAGCCACGCGGTTATGTTTTAGATTTTATGTTGCATAAAAGCTTGGCGTTGCACGTGCTTGCACCAGCAGAGGAAGTTGAAGTAGGCCCTCACTCTGAATGGTGAAAACATTCCACCAGGCGGCGATACCCAAACTTCTCGCCGCGAGTACGTCAGGATATCCCGCGCTTTAGGAACGCCTGACGGCGGTGTCGCACAGCGGCGGCGACCGCCGGTGCCGTTGCCGCTAGTGTGGTAAGGCCTTGGGCGTCAACGTTATTTGGTTAGCGACGCCACGTCCTCCTTTTCTACCTTTTTTTTTCTTGTTTTCGAAGTATTTTGCAGCTCGCAAAGTCTTGTCGTCTTCTCTAAGCATAAAGGCAGAAAGCTCACGCCGTAGGCGAGAAAACTGAAAGACCTAAAGCGCCGTTCACACATATGCAACCGAGTACGACCGAGAGAGACCAGACCGGTCTTTAAGCCTCTTGCGACGTCTTAGGACCAGCTCCGCTGCAGCGCATCCGGTCCTAAGACGTCGCAAGAGGCTAAAACCGGTCTGGTCTCTCTCGGTCGTACTCGGTTGCAAGAGTGTGAACGGGCCTTTACTGTCATTCTAAATGATGCTCACACCCTTGCGTTCGACTACGACAGATCACGCTACAACCGGTTTTAATAGACCCTTTTGCTGTTTACAAACATGAACCGCTGCTTGAGTCCCAAGCGAATTCCGGTCGTGCACCGTCTTTGCCAACCTGTCGAGCTTGCTTATATCACGAGGGCTAGAAATCATCAATGCTACACGGACATAAAATTAGAGATGTAACGAGGGTCTTTGGCTGTACAACTTAACGTCTTGGACGAGACAAGTTGGTTTACAAGAATATTCGAAAAATCTGAACAGATCTCGCGCTTCGTCGTTCTTTTTGGTGTTCACCTGGAGAATTTTGGTTAATCTTTTCACCAACATTATAAGCAGCGGTGTTAGGGTGGGCTTTGTTCATTCTTTTTAAAAATTGGAAGTTCTCTGGGACGTCAAAGACTGGAGTACCGCATGGTGGCGTTTGCCATGAAAAGGGTCTATATAAGCAGTCACGAGCTTAAAACCGGTTCGTAAGCCTCTTCCAGCGTAAGCTGTTGCATTCTACTAATCATTGCAGCCAAGGCGATAAATCGCACGCTCAAAATTACTTCTTATAACTACGAACGGTTGAGCCCAAATACAGATATTTGCCTAGCGAGTACTAAAAGGCCAGGCAGAGGAAGCCACTTCAAGGCAATCTAAACATTCAGTAGTCTATGAAACATCTTCAAGTAATCTTCTTTTTTTTTTTGAGAACTATTGAGGCGTGGAATCTAAAGCCCCTTCATGTTTCAAAAGTAGCGCAAGGTGCGTCGATACACGAGACACGTAACGTACAGCCCTTGGGAAGATTATGGTGGCTCAGCGCAGCACTGAGCTAGATTTCAGACGCCATGTTCTTCCCAGAAGTAGCGCGCGGCACGTGTCTTGAGTATTTCCACAACAATGAATGGCGCCACTTTTCCCAGGATAGAAGGGCTTGAGTGGAACCTACTGCCAAACGAGATTGTGAATACAGAGACTATCGTCATTTGAACATTCCATCCCTCAGCTGTTATACCAATGGAGTCACAAGCTTGTACTGCGTGTTAATAGACTTATTGCTAAATTACCCAAGCATCAAGGAGAATGCAGAGAATGCAGGGAACAAAGAATTGGGGGATTTCATTTCTAGAGAAAGTATGATATAAATTATCACAGTAAAGCTGGAGTACTTCAAACAACGAATTAAATTCTGCTTAAAACCGCTGTTGAAGCCATTTTGATTTCTAATCTCGACCATGATTTGCTTGACCCTGCACGAAATATTCGAAGATAAAGCATAACCACAAGTTCACAAAAACAGCGCGTTTGGGATGCTGGGCAGTTTCGAACGCACGCTGATTTGTCGGTTTGGTTCACTGCGATGAACCAACAGAGCAGAAGCACTAGTAAACTAGTGCGTCGTGCCTTTCATACACCGCGTGGCAACCAATCTAATTCATAGCAGTGAAGAGCAAGCACAAGTCGATAAGAGTCATATTCATAGTTTTTTTTTCCATATGTGATTGGTTGATCGCAAGTAACAACCGTCACTTCGACTTCTTCATTTGGGTGACAAGGTTGGCGCGATGACATTTTCGTTTCTGTGGTGTAGCAGGAGCCCCTGCTATGACTGGTCGCTCGCGCTTGTATTCTTTACTGCAACCCCCTTGAGAAGTCAGAATTCAAATACACAAACTACACAAACGTTACGGTGGTGATGCTATTTTGATGTTTCACAGGCAAATTGTGGGCATTTCAGCACAGCAAAAGCTACAAGAGCGAATTCCATGCCAGCCAAGCGGTGGACATCGGTTCGTCCAACGACGTCTCCTCGACAGATTGTTTCGTACACTGCGACGTTTCATCGACTTATCATTGACAGTTCGTTTCATCGAAAGGTTCCCGTGATCATTCCATCGGCACACATCTTGCGACGTTTCGTTAAAAGCGTCTGTTCGCACACATCGCCTCTCTCGCCGGCATCCGGCTTGCCGAACCGTTGGAGGTTACGATGAAGACTGGTGCAAGCTCGGGCTGGCTCGGGCCTGAGATTATATTAAAGTTTCCCCGAGCGGAGTGAGGGGTTTCAGCACGTAGCATGGAGTGTTTGGAGGCTCGCGAATTTGTTTTCGCGCTGTTGGAACCCATTGAGGGAATTCGCTTTAGTTCCGGTATACTTCGAGCGAATCAAAAAAGAAGCCAGTTTTTCAATCCAATTCACTTAGCAAATAAAAAAAAAAAGTTGTCGACGAAACGTTGCAGTTGCATGTGTTCACGAAACAAGTTTCCACAAAACAACCCAGTGTCAACGAAACGTGTGTCCATGAAATATGTCCGTGAGATGTGTGTCCATGAAAAGTTGTCCTCAAAACGTGTTTCGACAAAACGATATGAAGCCCTGCCGAGCACACGCGTTTGCGCAGTGAAAGAGTATTTCAAGGCAGCATGCTCTAGCTTGTAGTTTCCGCTTCACTCGCATTTTGAAGCAGAGCTTGCCTTCTGCATACGAGTAGAGCGAACCATCTTTTCACGTTATCATACGCTTGTTTATCACTATTGATTTGATTTACAGTTTACACTGCGATTCAACTCGGATTAGAGAAAAAAAACTACGCTGCTGACCACTTGCGCCACAGTCAACACAGAATGTTCACATGTACGTGCCGCTCACGTGGGGGATCGGTGGTCGAATGGGCTAGCGCACACCGTCTCGCAGCTGGTAAAGCGAAATCTTGCGCTGCAGAACCCAGGATCCTGGGCTCAATCCCCACCCCTGGGCCCTGCCCGTTTCAACCTGGATGAGCATCGTACCGGCGTGAGGTCGTGTATCACTACTGCGTGATGCACGTTAAAGACCCCAGGCTAGCGGTTGTACTACACTGGCTAAATTTCTCATCTACAGCTGGGAGGCTCGTCGCCCGTTGAGGCAGACCAAGTTCTAGGCTGTATAAACATACACACAACCCAATTATTATTGCCACTCACGTGACTAAAAGTTGTTGTCCTTCATGAAAATCACGTGGCAAAAGTTCGCTCTCAGCGCGCTCTTCTGGCAAGCCCTTGACCGAGAAGATTCTCAGCCGTCAGCACGTGGATTTCTTTTCAGCAACCCAGAGTTAGAATGCTTCCCCTTGTTCTGTTGCAAGCAATCAGAAGACACAGCTTACACCACGCCTGAATGTAATAAAGTGCTATGGAAATGCAAACATTACAGCCTGAGCAGTACGTGTACAAGCTTTCGTCTTCAGTGCACTTAGGAGTGTAAAATTTAGCTTTTTTTTTCAGTTTTTGTAAGCGCGCGCGATATGCGTACTTACACAATAGTGCCACTATAAATAAGGTACGCTTCAGAGTAACGACACTTGGCCATATTGTGTCTTAAAATCATGGTTGCCAGTTATCCGAAGCTTTATCTGAAATCACAGGAAAGGCTTTTCCGCCCTCAGAGTTCGCGACAGAGCAAAGCAATATTACATGAGCTTCCTAACGCCGCATCTAATGCTCAGGAAGTCGCACTTTTGAGTCATGACGATCGGCAGTTGCGTCTGCTCTGCACAAGCATCAAAATGGCGGCGCCCACAACAATGTCGGGGAACAGAGTGCCGATACTTGCATTGTGTGGCTCTAGTACACAATATCTGACATAACGTCACACTCCGCCCTTTGCATATTTTTTTATATTTTCGCATGCAACTAGTTGGTTCGCACAAATCAACAAATTAATATTGCTACATTGCTTTAACTCCGTGATACCTGTCCATGAAATTAAACTAATTGATAGACCGCAGTCATTTTACTATCCCTGCACGCAATGCTAAAAGTAATATTGACCATTTAATGCTGTAATTCTTTAATTTACTCCTGTTATTGTAAGCATAAGACTTTTGTGACAGCCCTACTTCGTGTTTACCAAACTGAATATCTAAAAAGCATGAGGCTCATTTTTGTTTGTTTGCTCAAGGCCTACTGAAAAATGCCCCCCCCCCTCCCCTCCCCTCCGTGATCCCGTTGTTGCTCAGCTCCGCCAAGCCACGTGCTTGGCTAAGGGCAAGCACGTGGATATTTCTGTTACGGCTGGTTACCCACCAAATCATGGCACCTCCTTCCATGAAATATTAGAAAAAAATTACGAAGTATAGCAAAGTAACAATAAACCGCGGACGGCGTGACAGCTCCGAGAAAATGGGGAGAAAAAGAAATCCGGCTCCTGCGGCCTGCATAGCAGTCAGGGAGATCTCATCGCTTCCCTGCTTGGTCGTTTTGCTGAGGCCCTCCCATACTGCACTAGCAAGTTGGCCAGCGCACTGGTTTTGTCCACCCAGTTTAGGAACTTCTTTTGGCAGGTCATTGCTCATCTCCTTTTAAATACTGTTTTGTGGGATTGATGTCATTCGAAAGGCAATGCAATCCTCTTTCATTTGATATTATGTATGTATTGGTTTATACTGTTCATGCGCATTTGTAGCGTTGCAAATATGATGGCGCGGACCCTCACTTGCTCCGCTGGTTCATGTTTTATGAACGATTCATTAAAGATAACACGGTTCCAATAGAGCAGTTTTGTTAAGATGATGTCGGAGCAGAATGTAACGATATACTTTTTTGGTATTTGCAATACTTTGTTTTTTTCAGCTCTCCAAATATTGCCCTAAAACTGACATTTTTCAGCACAAATATGTTTTTAATGACAAGCGCTAGGGCAATGAAATTAGCTACAGATGTAGTGCTTATAATTGGTAATTTGCAGAAAAAAATGTAATGTTGTGTAAAATTTTTCTGTTTAGATATTCTATATCAAACGTAGCACTTTTTGTGCTTCGAGTCATGGTACTTCAAATGCCGCTGAGTAAATAATTAAACTATGGTAAAATCTTTTATAACATTTAGAACTACAATAGTTGCCCAAGAGGTGGACAGTGGCGTTTTTTTATTTTCAAAGTCATAACGCTCCGGGAGCACTTCAAACTTACCTGTTTTTGACGCACATCTTTTTTGACCATCAAACAGATTTATTGGCATCTAATAACATTTATTGTATGGAATAGATATACATTGCGATCTATTAGATTTTTCCAATGATCTTGCTTTGGTTTCTTGATAGTTGTAGAGCTTAGCTAATTTTAAAAAACAATTAAAAACTGTTTGGATGTTTTGTTGCGCTACCTGGCGGATGGCAGACAAAACTGCTGATTTCTAATGTTCAAAACATTTTCGAGGGCGGCGTTGGCGTCTGTATCATCATCAATCCCCGTGTCGTTTTACCTTCACATTTAGAAAATATATTGGAAGATTTACTATCGATAAATGAACGGTTTAAGTACTGGGTCAGGTTAATAAATCTAAGACAAATAATTACTCAAGCGTAGCGTGATATAAAGTGTTCATTATTCGATATAATTGAAATCAATAAACGATAAAGACGAAGAGGAAAAGAATACACCCGAGTTCACTTCATGCCTAGAGTCACTAAATGAGCTGCGCTTAAAGTATCGGCACTCCGTTCCCCAAAATTGTTTTCGGCGCCGCCATTTTGGGTCTTGTGCAGAGCAAACGCTACTGCCGATCGTCATGATCCAAAAGTGCCACTTCCTCTGTATTAGATGCGGTGCTAGGAAGCTGATGCAATATTGCTATGCTCTGTCGCGGGTTGTTTGAACATTCGTGGAGGACGGAAAAGCGTTTCCTGTGATTTTAGATAAAGCTTCAGATAACTGGCAACCATGACTTTAAGCCACAATATGGCCAAGTGTCGTTACTCTTAAGCGTAGCTAATTTACTGGCACTAGCGGGAACAATGAGGAACAGGCAGGTGTCAAAAGGTGGAAAAAGGCTTGTGGAATCCACGGGGCTGACGTCATGGCCCCTCCAGGTATTACAAGCTTCTTCAACAAGGGCATGAATAGTGTCATTAAATAAGCTACGCTTCAGAGTACCGACAATTGGCCATATTGTGGCTTAAAATCATTGTTGCCAGTTATTTGAAGCTGTATCTGAAATCACAAGAAACGCTTTTCCGTCTCCCACTTTAAACAGTTTGCGACAAAGCAAAGCAATATTACATGAGCTTCCTAACACCGAATCTAATGCTGAGGAAGTCGCAATTTTGAATCATGACGATCGGCAGTTGCGCCTGATCTGCACAAGCACCAAAATGGCGGCGCCCACAACACTGTCGGGGAAGAGAGTGCCGATACTCTAAACGAAGCTCATTTATTGGCCCTACTTCCCGCGAACCTCCTTTCCCCTGACTGAAACTGAAACTAAATATAAATAATACACCGTTATTATATCTTATTTAGTTTTAACCACCTACACATAATGAGAGGAGAAAGCGGCCGGGTAGGAGAAACGCGGGTTTTATGTGCGACTGTTCTAATCAACGTTAGTTCTAACCGTCTCAAAAGAGAGAGCGCGCGAGCTTGCTCTGGTTAAAAAAGACGGTCCAAAGAAAACAGGCGGCACGCTGTGTTCTTTGTGATTGTGCGTCTAATTGCAAATTGTTGTGTGTATGTTTATACAGCCGGAAGTTAGTCTGCCTTAGTGGGCGTCTGGTTTCTCAGGTGTAGATGAGCAATTTAGCCAGTGTGGTGCAACCGCAAACCTGGGGTCTTTAACGTGCACCACGCAGTAGTGATACACGACCGCACGCCGGTATGATGCTCTTCCAGATCGAAACGGGCAGGGGCAGGGTGGGTTCTGCAGCGCGAGGTTTCGCTCCACGTGCTCCGAGCTGGTGTGCGCTAGACCATGCACTCGACCTGATCCCCCCCCCCCTTGTGCGTCTAATTTATATACAGTATAAAGGCCGGTTCTACGACACTTGCGCTTTGAGTGCGTTTGACTGCGTTGCGGCGAGAACCGAAAGCGAGTCACCGGCACATCTGTGCTTCGTATGAAGCGTGGAATCCAATTCAGGGAATCTTCTTGGCACGCGATATAAGAAGCAGGGATGTCCTGGTGTCTCGCTGCCGCAACGCAGTCAAACGCAGTCAAACGCAACTATGTGAACCGGGCTTAAGTATTTGAAGATCGACGATGGACGTCGATCGTCTCGAGGTAATGTGACGTAACAACATTATATAAATAATAAACATATTGAAGGATTGAACGACTCAATTTTTCAATTCTTGGATTGTAATATGGCGGTAGCCTATTGTACTTACTGTTGATGAAGAGCAATATGAGGTGACGAGGTAATGATTAAATGATGAGGCTCTATAAGGACGACGATATGAGTGGGTGCCGAACCACAACGTACAGCGCCAGACATGTTTCAAGCATCGTGTACCCAAAGACCTTCCTTCACCCGCAACAGAATATGGTAGAATCAATGAGAATTCTGCTTTACAACTGTACGTGGAACAGGAAAACTGCAGTGTGCAGAAGTGCGGCTTATTCCTGAATATGAAGGAAGGATTTCTAGCAGCCTTCCCTGATTGACTTCTTGGAAGAAATGGCCTCGTTGACGTAAAGTGTCCCCGTTCCAAAAGATTCTTGAAGCCTACTGAAACCGCAAAGGAGTATGAGGCGAAAAATAAGAAAAAGGAGCCTGGTGTGAAAGGTCCAAATAACCACCATAGCTTCTACTACCAAACACAAGGGCAGTTACACAATACACAAAGAGAGTTTTGTGATTTCGTTATATTTACTCAAGGGCATTGATATCCAACGTATTCAGAGGGATGACACCTTCTTGTCAACCAACATAGAGCCTTTTCTACTCAAGTTTTAAATGGAAGGCCCGACTTCCGCTGAAATTCCTCACGTAGACGAGGTGTCCGACCGAATAAACTGCCATTACTCCCGATCTGGGAATCTCTCGATCTTCGTTCATGGCCATAGTATCATGAGATCGAGGCGTGTGGCTCTTCGTCTGCCGAACGTTGCTTCGGCGGGTGTTTTTATCGTGTAAGGTGAGACCGTCGCGTGCTGCTGGAACAAGAACCTGGCGATTCTTCACTGAACTGCTTCTTCCGTAAGCTTCAAGAGGGCTTTCTCCATTTCGCACACCATCTGTTCTGCACGCCCGTTAGTTGCAGGATGGTATGGTGCACTAATGTGATGCCTGATGCCGTCTCTTTTTTTTTTTTTTTGGAGGGGGGGGGGGTTTCAAAAACTTGTTTATTTTATTTGAAGCAAGATTTGGCCTGTTATCCGAGAAATTTATTTTCGGTAGGGCAAAAGTAGGAAAAAGAGAGCGTAGAACGTCAATGACGCGTTTGTACGTCGTTGCAGGCATCGTGTAAACTTCCAAGCACTTAGAGTACGCATCGACCATGACTCCGCAGATGGGGATACGTTTCGCCACCCACAGACTGATTAGTGGATCGTTTTCAGTTGCAGTTCATGATGGCGCTGGACTCGAGGAAGCCTTCGACTCTTTCCACAAAGTTAGCCCATGTGCCAGCACTTTTGTCGAAAGCGGTAAGTGTTCCAAACGTCGACAACGTCGGTAGCCACGTGCGGTGCTTGACACTGGACGCTTACCATTCGCTGAGAAGAAACTTGCTTGTTCGTCTGCCACGAGTCGTCCGATATCAGGTCATCACAGCTACTCCATCTCTCGACAAAACAGCTAGGTTGTCATTGTCCGCATGTCCATAGTTAGCAATCACGTGAACTTATAAATTCCCATACGCTCATAACTTGCCGTCGCTAAACGCCGTTTCGTCCATAGCGTCTTCATTGCAAATAAACGTCTTCCTATTTAATCTGATGGTTTTCATCATACTCCTCCTAAGCTGTACTTACAACATTATATGTGTCGGTACTTCCGAAAATATTGCAACGGCGTTTGTTTTCCGGGAACTATAATGTAACAACCTTTACAACATCTTCCGGATCCCGTGAAACACAATATTTCGTTATGTCACTTTTCGGTCGTCATTATAATGGTGAGGTAAGTACCGTAAATCCCGAAGCAGTTTACTTGACGTCCGCTTCCACTGGTGTCTTGGAAGATTGAGTCTACTGAGCGTGCATTCCTGCAGAAGAACTTTTCATTGAAAGAATATTGACACGTCAATCAACAATTGATTCCTTCATGGAAAGATTTATTGCGAAAGCCCGTGACAACCGCCGAACCGCATCTCCCTATATCAGAGAACAATTTATACCCAGCCTTACATTCTCGCATACATGCGTTTGCTGGGCCGCGCTATTGA
This sequence comes from Ixodes ricinus, assembly GCA_037355805.1. NCBI lineage: Eukaryota > Metazoa > Arthropoda > Arachnida > Ixodida > Ixodidae > Ixodes > Ixodes ricinus. The sequence goes on along the minus strand of JAZHYW010055690.1, from coordinate 23,585 downwards.
GCCAGCTGAGCACAGCTGGCAGCGGCGCGAGCAAGGCCACGAGGGGAACGTGATGGTGCTCGAGCCATCCCACCGTGAACCAATGTTTCGGCCACCCCACGGGTGCGTGTCGCCATCTATTGGTTGAACTAACGCCTTGTTCAAGATGGCTGCCGTGGGACCAGTGAAGTTTTCCAAAACACAAAAAAATACCCTCTAGCTTTTCTTTTCTTTTTTGCAGCTGCGTTTCTTTTTTTTTCTTTTTTTTTTGGCGGTGTGAGCAAACACAAGGTGGAGCGATTGCTTCCGTGGGGAGAGCCGAAGCGAGAAGAAACGGACTTTTCGGTGCATAGACAATCAAGCTAGCTTGTGTTATAAGGTAAACTTGAATTCGAACACGACAGGCGGACGCAGCTGCCTAAAGAAGCACAAAACCTGCTTCGTTCAGTGTGTAGAAGAGGTCGTTTATTCCGTCCCATTATCCTGTGGGCGTCACCGGCATCACTATGTGGTACAGACGGGCCGCTGCTGAATGAACATTTGAGGGAGCGTCGATACAGGGGTGTTTTCAGATAAGATCGAGTAACCATGTCCGGCGATCATTTTCAATGAAAAAGATTTATTTTGCTGGCTCCGTGCCCAGGAGAAAAAAACCATTCCTTGTTCTGGAAAAAAAAAAGATGTTGCCTTTGCCAGAAAAAAAAATGTGCAAGCACCCTTTCACTTACGTGCGCGCTTTGTATATCCATATGGTATATCGCGCTGTGTTGGCATTTCGGGCGGCTTCCCTGAAAAACAGTTCCGGCTACGGGTCTAGAAATATTTACTGACAAATTAGGCATAGGAAGGATTAACCAAAAATATTAATCACCAAGCATTAATGTCCTTATTTTTAGAAAAAAAATCGCAAATGTCGCATTGCGCAAGAATGCTCAGGATTAAATATTTTTTTTCTTCGTATCTATAAGAGCTAAAGTCTTCAAAATTTGCCAGTTTGTTGCCCTGTATATAGTTCATCCTTGCATAAAATATTATTGTCCTGGTTAGCGGAGAAATTTACAGAAATTGCTCACAGGGTATAAATCTGACTAAATATGCATTACTTTTTTTTTTAAGGGCAGTCTTTAATAATTTTTAAACTCTCCGAAATTAACATTTAGAGTATGTGCTAACAAAATCTACAAAAACATAGTGCAATACGAGTGTGGATTTCATGATACAAAGCCAGAAATCTGGCCAACTCGACGCCATAAATTGAATTTCCCGACTTTTTCAGGTTTTCCTGACAATTTCAGGTGCAATTCCCTGACCACTGTAGAGGCGGTTAAATATGTAAGACCAATTTAAAACACAAGACATTGAGCATTGGGCACTGTAAGCATCATTTTGCCTGGGCTTAATCCAACTTGCATATTCCGCAATGTTCGGGTTTGTCCAGGCCGGATTAAACAAGCACTTTCTTGCCGCCGAAAAGGCCACTTCCCGAAAGGAAACACCATGAAAACACGACGATACATCACACACGTCAATAACCGAATGGCAGCATGGCCGCATGACTGCCAGATGCACACTTTCGGATACCTTTGGCTAAGGGCTTGGATTGGATTGGATTGGGGTCCATGGCTTTCTAACTTGTTACAAAATCTAGTAGCTATAACTGGATCTAGCCTAGTGTCAAACCCTCAGTCCACATCAATCCAATCCAAGGCTTGGACTGGATTTGTCGGCTCTTCCCTTCGCATCGTGACAATATCCTTGACAATGGACCTTTTGTAGAAATACGCTGTGCGCATGCGCGGAGTATTTGATGCTCCTGGGTTCGAGAGTATCTAGTTCCAAACAATCCGCCATCTTGCATTTCTCGCTTTTGGGCGCCTCGGGAGAAGAAGAAAATAAGACCATCGAGAGTCGAGACTCAAGTTTTGATGTTGCGAACCAGGGGGCTATGTTGCGCTTTTGTACTCCCAGGAGACTAGGAAGAGGGAAGTGACGTAGGTGTGAATGAACGTATCTCGCATCGCGAAACTCACCGTCATCAGCGACTCCACCAATCAACATCCAAAGAGCGTTGTTGACGTCACTTCCTCTTCCTAGTCTCCTGGGAGTCCAAAAGCGCAACATAGCCCCCAAGGTGAACACGAGTCATCGTACTGACGACGCCCGTTCTAGATTACGACGTGCACCGCAATCATGCCGGTGAACTGTGTAGCCTTCGGCTGTCGGAACTATTATCGCCCGGGTTGTGGAACTAGCTTTTTTTGTTTTCCGTGTGGTAAGCTTCATCCCGTTAAGCGGGCTGACTGGATTCGTGCAGTCAGGAGAGTTGACAAGTCCGACCCCTTGAAGAACCAAAAAGAAAACGAACCGGTAGCACACAAGAAGCCTAACGTGCATGTTGTTTTCTCTACAAATACTCTCCAACCCAGTGCGCCTCAGCTTCGCCCATCGCCCCATAGGTGGCAGCACATATTCGCCAAAGGTTCATTCCCCAATTTTCCCAGTAATTAAAATTTCCCTGAAAACTTCCGGTTTTCGCCGTCGCTAGACATCCTGACATGCTCATTCTTGACAATTTCATTATTAAAAAGCGTAAAAATGCTATGGGTGGTCAGGAAAACACAAACTGACAGCACAGAGGTGGACGGTAGTTTTGAAGGGAAAATTCCTAATACTTGTTTGTAGAACCGACCCAAAAATGCCCATGGGCCGGAGCGATTGAGAGGAGCCACTCTGTCCCACGCTTCGCAGTGCCTGTTTCAACAGCCGGCGTGTAACGTCTCCAGGTACACGACATAAAGGAAGCAACCGGAGCGACTTTGCAAACAGATCAGACAGCAACCTTAGTGGTAACAAGATATAGGAGCTGCAAGAGACTGCCTACAGGTGTAGCAAGTTGAGGGAATAAAGTATCCCAACTCCCAAGGCAAGAGGAGGCCTTAGCAGGCGACACAAGTTGTCGAGGAAAGATCGCACTGCAATCTCTGTTGAAGCGCCGCTATCATAGGGGTCGTCAGAGACCTGAAAGAATCGCAGCATTCTCGCCTACATTCCTGTGTCTGGTTTTCGAAACACCATTTGGTTCTTGGTGAGCCAAATGGCGAGCCAGCCCACTATGTTCAGGCGGTCACCCTATTACACACCCACACTGTTTTACCCTCTTTTCAAAGACGACCATAAAAAAGGAAACATGCTGAAATAGAAAAGCCCATTGCTAGTAAAGGTTCACCACCGGAGAACGACCACCTTCACCGGTGGTAAACGTTTTTGAAAGTCTCAAGAATGCATTGTTATAACTTTTCACAGGAATGGAGCTGCACCGACAAGTTTCATAGGAATGCATCCACAATTAAAATATACCTTCGTTTTAAATGTGACTTTCTACGTGCAGGTGCCCGATTTTCCAGTGCATTTTACATCGACACCGTAGATCGATGTTGGTTCTAACGAAATCAACGGGAATCGGGAAATACTTCGCTATATCCGCTATTTCGTTATAACCGACTTCGGTTACAACAAAGTGCAAAGGTAAATGGGAAATGATGATCGCTTCGCTGCAGCCGCTATTTCGTTATAACCGGTCTCGACAGTAGCTATAATACTACTATTCAATAAGATTGTGTCAACATTTCAGTGCTTCGTGAATGTATGGACACACGGTATACATAGTGATAATAAACCTTCTATAAACAGTAAAATCTTGGTAATGGTTGTTTTTTGAGTGCAGTAGTTCATTACGACAGACTGCAGAGAAATAATGATGTGTTTTATTCCTTCCAAGTTTTCCAAGTTCATGCGAGATGTGAAGAAAAAAAAAACTCGGAGAATGCATGCAATTAAGGCAGAAGTTAAAATCACTTTGCTTCCCTCAATCTATCCCAAGTTGGCTTCGCCCAGTGAGCGCGTGCCACTTATCCTGTTGCAGTCTCCAATTGTATTCAGAAGCTGTGATCAACATCAAAAATCGCTGAAGAAAATTTTGTTCTTGAGTGCAAGAAACACAAGACTAGGTACTCTGTGATAGTTCTTGAGCAAGAGTGGTCAATATGTATAAAAAGCATCTCACCATTTTGACTCATTTAAATACAAACTGAAACCTCGTTGACACTCAGTTCACAAAATAATTGCTCTCTCCTTAATCTTGAATTTGACAGGTAAAAAAAATAGGAAAGTAATCAGATTTCTACGCCTCCATTATCTGGAATAATAACTTAAGCGAAACACCTAGCAGTCTCCGAGAAGCACCGCACGAAACTCTTCAGTGCAAGAAATCCATTGCTGGAGACATAAAACCACCCAACTCCAAAATTCGCCATTAATTCGAGCTAGACAGACAGGAACATACTCCAATGCAGTTGACCTTCCTATGAAAACGACATAAGAACCTCCATACGCCTTCTCTGCAACTGTGACTAAGGCGCCGCCACATATACCTAGTTAGCAATATCCCTAGGGAAACACTGTCCCTAGGGTAGTCCCTATACTCCCTTCCACTTTACGGTGGACAGCAGGGAACGTTACGAGCTATCAAAGCCAACCCAATGGTGTCAGAGCACCGCGTGTCCTTCGGCAGGGGCGGAGCAACAATACGTTGAAGGTGCTGGATTGGCCGGGACAGCACGTGAACTCCGCCGCAGTCCATCGTACGGTGAAACGGGGCATAGTCCCAAGTGTCTTACCTCCCATACAAGCCTAGGGACAAAAGTCCCTACAGCCAGCCGAACCGGCAATTTATTTCGAACCACAACTCCTGGTCCCTTTCTATTCTTGCACCTTTGGAAATGCCGAAGTTCTCACAAAATTAAAAAAGCCAAATAAGAAAAAAAGAAATCTTGTAAAACGTAGGGAACGATTGTAGGGATGTGCTCTATGTACAAAGTCGGCGGGGAAAGTGCGACGAAGGGTGACGCTTGTTGTTCAGAATGATCGGACGGCTCCCTATGTGCGCGTCGCCTGCCATCATAACCTCTTGAGGGTGCGGCGCTTGTCTTTGGCCGACTTGACGCTGCTACTGCTGCTGCTGCTGCTCTTGCCCTGAGGTGAGTTTCCCTTGTGCTTGGCCGGCCGCGCGTGGATCTCGGTCATCATCCGCGCTCTGCAGCAGTAGTCGTCATACCTGCAATGTCGAGCGACGAGGTATCGATCGAGGACCTGTGAGGGTGCCCTAGGTAAACTCCAGAGAGTTCCCTAGGGCACTCTTTAGGGAACTCCCTGGGAACTTGTTCCCATTTGAGATCAACATTTTTTTCGACAGTCCGGAATCATCAGCATACAGCCAGCGTATCTTTCATGAAAGCTCTCTTTACCTCTCCTGCTGCAATGTGAATGCTCTCGTCTGTGTCCTGATGCGTCGAGCATCAGTTCGAACTTGGTAATACCTAGCTTGCTGTAAACCTCGAGGCTGCCAGAGCGCATCAGCCTCAGCACGTCGTGAGACCACGTCCTGCCCGCATTATTCAGCATCAACGCCCTCATTTGATTTCCTTAAAAACACTGTTAATAATTATTTTCGCACAAGCCCTCTGCCATCTCGTGACTGTCTCATTACTGATATTTTTGTCTATTCTCATGTGCTTAGCTATTTCCTCCCCTCCAATGCCCTCTGAGGGTACTGTAACGAATAAATAAATAAAGAAACATGTTCGATGTTGCGAGTGAGGGGCACAGTCGATGCACCGAGCTTGCCCCAAATGCCATAGTTCTTGTCTCTCTCAGAACAAAGCTATCGCACTGCGAAAGCAGACAGGATCAGACTCGGCACCAAGAGAGTTATCGTCATCATGGGGTCCCGTTAAATTGATCACACTGCAGCGAGAAACATTGCAAACATCTCAACAATAAAAACAGATGAGCTAAGCGCTAAATTTGGTGCCAAAAGACCCCTTTCAAACCCCGGTCAAGAAACACTGGCGGTTGCCTTTTCCTGGTCATGGAGGGTTCTGTTCGATCAGGGTCCTTGCCAAACGTCAACGCGGCCGTCGTGTCAAATACGTGCTCAGAGTATGCGCCCAAAGAATAGAGGATGTGGATATTTGCCACCGCAATGACCGGATGGCGGACACTTTCGCAAAGGGTCTATTATAGAGCGCTAGACTGCACGTGTGGAAGGGAGTTCCTTTAGCTCTTACTTGCACGTGCCAGTGAGCAAATGAACACTTCCCAATTCACAACTGTATGGCAGGTTTAGTGGAATTTGCGAGATCCATACGGCATCTTCGGGAAATGGTGCACTTCGTCAGATGTAACTCACTCTTACGATAAAAGAATGACGTATAAAAAATCAGAAAGTATGTGCGGATCCGAAGTGTTCCACAGCTACACAACACGGGGCCCCACAGAGTCCGTTGCCAAAAAGAAAAAAATGGCGACTACCATAAAATTACGAGCAAGACCTGTGCAAAAAATAACAACAATCACAAAAAAAAACTTAAAAATGGGGATGGGCATTGGTTTTGTTTAAAAGCAGTAATGCAGAGGAGGCACGCGGCCTGGTTTGATCTGCCGAAACGGCGTGAAGCAGTAGAGGGGTCTAGTCGAACCCATCAATTTCTTAAAGCAGCCACGCCGCTTCGTCGAACCTGCTTTGGGCCAGAGCCTTTTCACCGGCGCATGCGCACGAAGCTGCACCGTTCTGCATTTGCGGAGAAGCAGCCGACGCATAGTTGCACCTCGGTCGCATCAGAAGTTGTAGGGGTGGGCGCCCGTGGTACGTCCTTCGCCTAAATTCGGTCGTCCCAAAAGGAGAGGGTATGCTAGCCCGTTGAGATGTGGACGCGCATGCCGAACGTTTTACAGCAACCCCCGCAACTTCGGAACCGAGTGAGTCATGGTGGAACCCACCTCTCGAGCAGCATCCGCCCGGCCTCCTCGTTGAGTGCCGACTCGGGATTGGGAGCGATCAGCAGGCACTTGATGGTCAGCAGGATGCGTTGAAGCCCTAGGTCGGGGCGCCAGTCCTTTTGAGCGTGTTGACGCAAATCTCGCCGGAGGGCACCGCCACGTTCGGGTGGAAGATCTTGGTGACAAAGAACCCTCGAGGTGGAGACGCCGGGAAGTCCTTAGGCAACACCTGGCGGAAAAAGACGCGCGCGGGAGTGGCGCCCTCGATTGTCACCAAAACTTCCTCTTTGTTGCACTATTTAGACATGCAGTTACGTGCTATAAACGTGTTTTTATGCCTTTAAATGGCGTCGAGAATACCGACTCGTCTTTCTGAAACGGTTCTTTCCCAAAAATGATTGATTTCAAAACAGAAACAAGTCTAGCTGTCCTCATCACTGCCATGGGGGTGTCACGTGAAAGTATTGCGTCCCCAATTGGCTGCTGCCGCTTCAAACGTCTCAGAGTTGTCGCACTAAGGAAAGCTAGAGAACAACTCACCAGCAACACAGAAATTACCAAAAAAGTTGTCCCATCTGAAGCAGGCCTAGGCAGTTAAAGAGGGAAAAAAGGACTTCCCCTCTTACGTTCTATTCGCTCGACAGTTTCTCTCCGAGATGGGAGATTAAACGTCACGGTCACGTGCGCCGCGTTACGGACGTCTGCTAGTTTCCCCGAGCCGAAGGGGAACAGCGGGAGAACCTGCGACCGGCCCGCGGAACGTCCATCGTCGTCCCGTCGGAGCAACCCCTCCCGCTCCTTTTGGGAAAAGATTACCGGCGGCAGCATTGAGCCGGTACCGTAACATCAGAGTCCTCACCAGGCGCAGGCGGAAGACGCCCCCGGCGTATGGCGTGCCCTGGGGCCCCTCGATGGACGCCTCGATGTCACTCACGTCCTGCTCGTTTACGAAGACCCGGATTCCTTCGGGGGTTCCTTGACCAGCTGGCAGAGCTCGCGCGACACCTGGCGCAGCACTTGGGGCGCCACATTCTCCACGTTGGAGCTCTGTGAGGAGGGAACGAGTGTTCGAACTCTACTCTGCCGTCGAGTGTGGTTTCCGACGTATGTGGGTGAATGCCATGAAGTAGGGCAACCTTTTCTAAAGCCCCTTAATAAAATTAGCACCTCTCGCGCAACGCCAAGTGTCGTTGAGGGAACGTGCGAGACTATAATCCGTTGCAACTCAAGAAGGTAAGGCGAGGGTAAGACGGGCCGGGGAGGAGGAAGCAGACAGAACGCTAAAGAGAGGAGGGGATTTCCTCCTCTCTTCTCCAGCGTTCCGTCTGCTTCCTCCTCCCCGGCCAGTCTTACCCTCGCCCGACCTTCTTGAGTTGCAACGGACTATAGCGCCACGAGCGAGTGCTCCGACACTGTCTGCTTCCAAGGGCCGCGCGGGGCGCGGGCCCCGTGCTTTGGCACATTTGACGCTACTTGCGAGGACGAGCACAATCATTGAGAGACTTTGCAAGGATGAATGGATGGATACGGCTGAACCCTTTCAACATTATTCTAGTAAAGACGCCCTCTGGGGGATTGTTTGCGAACTACAAACAAAGCGCAGCCCAACGTGTCTTTGCACATCAGAACCACATTGGCATCGTGCCGTAATACCAGTTTACATTGCTTTTAGAGCCCCGTCCCACCAATGCAATGTGTGCAGACCATATGCGCGCAAAGGTAGGTGCTGACAAGGTTGGTGGTGCGGGGCCCCGAAAACTGTGACCACGGGAAGCAAGGGCAGGGGAAAGGGTGTGCGAGTGCGCAAAGGCTCACGGGAGAAAGGTCCGTTCGGTGTTTTCTGGGTTTAATTTGCTTTGAATTTGGGTTAATTTCTCCCCAGAGATATGGTGTTCTTCAATGCCAATATCTGGTGACAAACAAAAAACAGATTGGCGATTGTAGGGCGTTCTACTAAGAGCTCTCCGAGTGGTGCTATTTCATTCGACTGCAGCACCACCTACGTACATCCGGCCATTCCGATGGATTCGGAGGGGCAAAAGTAGTAAGGAGCATGCGCCTGATTCCCGACAGCAGACAACAAACAGGCCGCCCTCAACGTTTGGACAGTTTCGGTGGGCTGTACTGCCGAAACAGTCCCGAATGTTTAGGTTCCATTATCCTTTCAACCAAGTGGAATGGTTGAAGGGGCTTATACTGAAGAAAATGGGACACGGGGTTCCCGAAAATTTGGAAAACGTGCACGCGACTCGAATGCCGGGAAAACGTCCTGGTACTAGTAAGAAAAAGGATCGGGACAAGAGGCATAGTTTCTGAAAGCAGCAGCAGCCTCGCATAACAGTCTGGCGGGGGCTGTGCTCCAGGCAAACGCAATGAGAAGGCTTCAGACCGAGCTTTCTTCCCGTGAAACTTGGGCTTTCCTTATAAAAAGTCAGATCCAAACTGGGGTCTTTCTGGTTCCTCCCAATGTCGATAAAACCTTCCCTCGCTCCTGTCAGTCCACCATGTTAATGAGGGAAGATTATCTTATAGAGTAGGCACGCTACAAGTACAGGGTCAGGGACCAATTTGTTTTGTTGGCTTCACTGAACTCCAGCAACATAGACTGTTCCCCACATGTCACTTTTGTACCCATGAGCAAAGATTGAAAGGGAAGAGAAAGAGAAGTGAACACTCCCAAACCATCATGTCAACAGGTAACAGCTGATTATGTCAAATATGTTATAGTTTGGAACTTGGTGAGATTTTGTAACATTTTTTGCTTGCACTAACGAGAAATCTGCACTCAAGTGTGCGCAGAGATGATTCCCACAATCAAAGATTGCTGCTGCTGTCATAATTCTGACTGGTGCTCCTAAAGGAATTTGGCAGCACATTCAAAAACGGTCTTGTACTTCAATTTCTTTTCTTTTTATTTATTTACCCAGGTGCAGCTGGATAGATAGACTCTGTCGTGCATGCAACATAGGTCCAGTGGCTTCAACTGATCTTTCATTTTGCAAATGCTCTACTGTACGTTCAGCTTGCACATGTCATGTCACCATACTGGTGGTCATTCATGGTTGTTCTTGGAGGACAAATTGGGTTGTGCGAAATAAATGCTGCAGATGGTATGCGCTCAGCATCAAATGCTCTAGAATGATGGGAGATGGGACATCAAAGCAAGCATTGCACAGGCTGCAGGAATTCTTTGTTGTAACTAATAAGTGGCCTTTTTTAATTCAAATGTTTTAGCAGCAACAGTGGGCTTTATTTACTAATTGATTAAATAAACAGATCACACATCCTCGTACTAGAGGACCTATCTGGAACCATTTAACTCGTATTTTTATCTATGCAGGAATTTTAAATCTGCACGAACAATTTTTTATAGTAATTCGATATCTGCAATTGTTAACTGTCTGCATGGCCCAATCAAACTTTTGTATTTCAGACCAACCAAGGATCTAATTGGCATTCACGCTTCAATACGATTGCAATACCATAATTAATTGGCGCAACACGTAACAAATGCACTTTGGATTATTTTGCGGTAAAAGCGGCATCCCCGCCGTCAAAAATTCAAGTCGGAAATGCAGCGAGCCTGAAACGTACCGCACGATTCAATGAACTCGGCATGCAATCTTATCATCAGGATGCCATGCAGGAAGGCACATGCAGGAAGACTCCACTTTTCACTGTTTAATTGTATTAAAACGTAACATTATCGAGCGTTTAAACTTCTGGCGAAGCTACCGATGTGCCAAGACGCGAGCCAGCTACACAAGCGTTCGAGATCTTGACGCAGCTACGAAGAAATAATTATTTCTAGAAAACACTCGTTCCCCGTATGTATGACATGTATATAGTGAATTGTCTGCCAACAGATGAAAAACTGTAAATGGAATTACACGGCCCGTGATTGAAACTACAGTGCTCAAAACGCTGACAAGGTGTTTACATCCAACCGCTAAGCCTAGGTCCCCGCTACCTCACCGCAGCCGAATATCGCGTACGTTCTAGGAAAGAAAACGATACAAGTTGTCAAAAACTAGATTGTACTTACCGTTGACATGCTGACAGTAAAATAAATTTTGAAATTAAAGCTAAGCGTTCGAAGGGAACCGACGTAAACGCCGCGCCAAACCCAGAACCTCCTACGAACCACGATACGATACCGACGATACCTCGAAAAACGGTTTTAGAAAACGTAAGCAGATGCCAAGTTCAAATGTAACCAATCAGAACCTCGCGTTGCTTACTCTCAACTCCAGACTTTCCTAAACCGGCAATCGACGGGAGATTTCGAAACCAAAAGTGCCAACCCAAAAGTGTATGCGACCAAGCAGGAAAATGTGAGGGATTAATTTCATTGATCGTAGGTGGGATGGACTTGACACCATACCACAACATAATGGTGGGGAGAAGAAACGTATAAAAGAAAACGTTACGGTGACGATTTTAACCCGAGACTGGAGGAGGAAAAATCTTTAACAGCAACGTTGTTTAACAGCGGAAGAGTTTCTACTTCTCTTCCGCTGTAAAGAATTTTTACTCCTGCCCCAGACCCCTCCCCCCCCCTTCAACTGGATTTATTAGGAAAAAACAAACTTATATACCAACGGGAGCACACCATCAGACACAACATGTCACGTTAGTCCCTACCCAGCCCACGCAGCCCACGTTTCAAATATTCAAACTCATCCGTAGACAGAGCCAGAGAAGTATCGCTAATGCATTTTTCGCCCCTACTCCTAATCTCAAACGCCTCATGAAGCTCGCTTGACACTTTGTTTTTGTACTTCGCCAAAATTTTAGTGCTAGCTGTCAAAGGACGGGGCGCAAGCGCATCTGTTGCAATGTACAGCCAAATGCCCTGACGGTGTGGTTCTAGTTGAAGCGGCGTGCTCACGGACCCGATCATTGACACATCTTCCAGTTTGCCCTATATCATTGGGATTTCGTAAACGAGGCCAGTTGTGCAATCAGTGTACCAAGGGCACCCCCTCCTTCCTTCCTTCCTCCTCCTCCTCCTCCTCCCCCCCCCCCCCCAAGGCCAGGGGCGGTGCCCTTGGTATCTCTTGGGCGCCGCCGGCCAGTGATTGCCCTGCAGAGTAGCGGCTGTTTCACGGGGGGCAAAACACATGCCCTGCCCTCCCACTCCGAGAACTGGGGGGCAAGCGCCCCCTTGCCGCCGCCCCCCCCCCCCCCCCATTAGTACGCCCATGGCCCTGAGAGAACGAACAGAAACGTTCGCAAGTTTGCCGCGAAGTAAAAACAGTGAGTCGACTGAGAAACGAAAAAAAAAAAATCTGAAGCTGGGGTGGGGGGTAGAGTATTTAGAAACCCAATCACTAGCTTACACACAACTATCATGTTTTTAAAAAAATATCCATTTATTTACACAACATGCGCCTACTTCTTTTCTGCTAATCAATGCAAAGAACTCCGATGAACTTCTGCAATCTCATATCTTACAGAAACGAACGTTACGTAATGCAGCTTTTTTTTTTTTGACGTTTGAAGGGTTAGGGAAGTTTCTCCTTTTCTGCCGCATCCCATCTCGGTGCTATATGCATTTTTCCTTTTGTACACCAGTTTCCCCTAGCCATCACGGGCACGAAACCGCGAGGCCACCACTCCACGAGTACCAGCATAGAGCACATTCTATTCTGTAGACCTACCCCACTACCACCTCACGATCAGCAGGTAAAGTACAGAATGCCAAGAGCCATCAAGCAAAGGGTGTAGGACTGCTAATGTGGTAGCTTGGCAACTTTATCAACCCGACCTTGTTGACCAGGTTGCCTGCACATCCTCTGCATGTGCAGACAACCTGGTCCCCTTGCGTTGTACACCATGACGCAAATATTCTACAAAAGGGGTTCTGAAATCTCTCCATCTCGGGGAATGCCCATCGTTCACTTGACCGAGAGCCGAAGAATTCCTCTTGGTCTTCGGCTCTCGGTCAGGCAGTAAAGAATGCTACGCACCTTGTAAACAATAATGCTCATACTAGGAAGCATCTGCCACAGAGTTATGCATAAATTAATCTCGCATCTAGTTAAATGGTGCATAAACTGAAAGAACACTTAAGGGTCGGGGACAGCCGAGGAAATTCAGGAGCTTGGGGAACCCCCGAGGCCATCCTGGAAAATCCCCAAGGGTACTCTGGGGAGCCCCCAAGCTCCGAGGAACCCCAGAGGGCACTCCAAGGGTTCTCTGGGAAACCCCGAGGGCACTCCTACGAACCCCCAGAGTACTCGGGGAGCCCCCAAGGCCACTCTGGGGAACCACCAAGGGTACTCTGGGAGCCTCCGAGGGCATTCCAGGGAACCCCCGAGGGCACTCCGAGGGTTCTCTGGGGAACCCGAGGGCACCCTGGGGAACACCCGAGTTCCTAGGAACCCACTTTGAGAACCTGTGTTCTACTACAAAACGACAGAAGCTCATCATATTGTAACTTTTATTTACAAGGGAGAGGTGTTCTTTTGTCTTGTTCTTCACACAGAATGAAAAATCCTGGAAGCACTGTTTTGTATTCGTCCACAGTCCACTTGGGCAAGTTTGCAAACTCCAGTCTCACGCAGACGTGGCATCTTAGACATTGTAAACGGCACTTGTACAGAGACCGACATACTCATGAGTCAACAAACACTTTTCCTGTGTAGAGACCTCAGAATTTTCGCCCTTAATACATTCAAATCCACAACTACACCATAGTCTGATCTGTACAACCATCAGCACAAAGAAAAAAAAAGTTGAATCCTAGTCCGAAACAGCAGTAACAGTGCATAGATATGCTTTGTCGACTTTCCAGACAGGCAATGTTGTAAAAGCATTGTACTCATCACCCCCATGACACGAAAACAATGGGACGGGTAAAAAAAAAATAATAATAAAATTATCACCCTGCATAGATAGGTAATAAGGAACTCTTGTTTTGTGATCAAGCGGCAATTTCAACAACTGCACACCTGATCAACGAGAACATTCAACAAATCTCGTTGCATATTTGGCGTCGGGAACGAAAAATTCCGCAGACGTGGCGACGTCAAAGGCACACTCTGGTTCTGAAGCAATACACCCAAAACTATTAATTAATTAAAACCTCACAACGAAGCACTACTATGACGGCATGCCCTATATCACCTTGCATGGCTTCGTTCTTAATTTTTGGCCATTCCGACAAGAAGCCATCAATTCCATTCCGTTTCAAGCCTCGACAGTGTTCCAGCTAGCTGTCTTGTGTAGCTGCTTTCGTTTTCGTTCTAAGGCACAATGTGCATGAAACCTTACATGTGTAGATACACACGCTCCAAACTGGTCACTAGACAGTAAAAACAAGGTTCAAAAAACAAACGAGGAAACGCACGCACCCATCCAGTCTATGCACACACACATGCACGCACACACACAAAAGAATTGGAATAAACCAAGCTGCTAGTTTCTACAACTGAAAATGCAATGCATACATGCACACGCACCACTGTGATGTTTTCCTATATATATATATATATATAAACAAAAACTACAACGTCACAAGCATTCGAGGAAAACACAACCATTGTCTTCAAACACAAAACGAAAAAGTAAGGACGCAGTCGTTTTGCACATTTCTTTGCAGAATGTTGTACAACAAAAATGAACCCAAACGAACACTACTAGCCAATATCCTGGTGCCAAAGAAAGCTCCCAAGAACAAAAAGTGAAATGTGACCACAAACGAAGGATGAGACGGTAACAAGGAATACATGGACACATAAATAAGGGGGCTGAGGTGGTTTGAGGAGAGAACACAACATTTCTTTGCTGCATCCTCGCTGCCAGAACAAACGTCTCGCTCCATGACCGACCAACAGACTGATCACCAGTGGTTTGCCAATCGACCCGAATAAAGAGCGACTGGCCAATGGACACAATCCGTTGATTTGCCACTCGACGTGATGAAACCATGATTGGCCAATAGACAGACACTAACAAGTTGGTGATTGGTCGACCAATCAATCACCACATCAGTCAAGGGGAACCGCAGCGGCAGATCTTGCCCTCCCACGGCAGCAGCGCCTCACTTTCGTCACAGACCTCTAGGCTCAGTTATTGGCCAACAAGCTGCTGATTGGTCGACCAATCATTCACCGCATCAGTTGAGGGGGAACACGGTGGCAAAGATCTTGCCCTCCCCAGCAGCAACGCCTCACTGTTGTCCAAGATCTGGGTCGGTGATCGGCCAACCGACCAACCACCGCATTAGTCGAGGGGGAACACAGCAGCAAAGATCTTGCCCACCCACAGCAGCAATGTCTCGCTGTCACCCAAGATCTCCTGGCTCAGTGATCGGCCAACAAGTTGGCAATTGGTTGGCCAATCATTCACAGCATCAGTCGAGGGGGACCACAGTGGCAAAGATCTTGCCCTCCCAGAGCGGTAGTACCTCGTTGTCGTCGGAGATCTCCTGGCTTACGACCTCTGTCCCAAATTCATGACACGAACAGCGGAAGAAATACCTGCAACAGAGAAGGTCCACTCGGCCTTAAAAACTAAGAGTTAGAAAGAAACTGATATCATCTAAATAGGCGAGATTACCCTATTATTGCTGTCGTATAGTCAAACACCTTTATAATAACTGCCTCCATTACAAAAATTTACATCTAATAAAATAAACTACTGGTTCATCAACATTGTGTTCAATACATTAGGAAGACTACTACAACAAATTCAGTCGAAGACGCGTGCCAGGAACTCTGGTGACAGCCCCTCACCTGTAGTTCCCCTTCTTGCTCAGCAGGGCCTTGAACTGCCTGAGGGTGATGTTGCGGCCGGCCAGCTTGGTGCGGTACGGCACCGTCTCCCCGGAGTAGCAGTAGCCGATCACGGTCGCCTCCGAGGGGAGAGGGGGAGATGGGGCCCTGATCCCAGGGTTGGGGGCACTTAGGGTGCAGCCCCCACCACCGGCCCCGACCAAGGGAAGGGGCTCCGGGACGGAGCCGCGTGAGGACGAGGACGACGTCTTCGGCCACTTCCTGCAAACAGGGAGAAGACGACGGCGCGGGTGAACAAGGCGTCTGAAACTCGAGCAGACGAAAAGGAGGGACAAGAAAACGGATAGAGACAGTGCTGTTATCCCGCTAGCAACAGACGCTATACCCTGTCTCATCCTACGATGGACTAAAGCCCAATGGGTTGTTATGGCTAAAACGAAACGACTTTACATCAGTGTTGCCTGTGCGCCCTCCAACTTCTCAAGACAGTTGACATGTTTACGAAATACGGCACAAATGTTCATGAATCTAAATGCCACGCACCTTTACTTCACCTATATAAAATAACGCACTATCACAACAGAGGACCATATGCAAAAGATTAGTGCTCTTCGTACGCTGGGTATCAGAATTTATCTCGAGCACTCTTTTGCAATGCGGATGCAAGGCTTTTCTGAGGTAGTGCTCCGCTCACTAGCCTTCGTGCCCTAGTCCATTGTAGGATGAGATGGAGTATAGACTACGTTTTGACGAACTACGGTGGATGCTAAGAGCCATCGCAGAGAGGAGCTTCAGTTGCTCCGGCACGAGTTTCCCAACTTCGACAACACGCCGGAAGGCATGAAGCGCGTGCTGGAAACCGCGCATTCGGAAGAGGCGCCTCGCCATACTCTTTTTGCCTGTGACTACGGTCAATCCAGCGCTGCGAACATATCACGTGACTCAGTGCATCGCTGCACCGCTCTGGAAGGGAGCACGACTCTCCCGTGACATTGGACCGGCTCCAACGGCTCAAAGGATTCGCTGCGGTTCATCGTAAGGCGAAATGAAGTATGACGGAAGGCGATGCCACTTTGTCACATTGTTATCCGTCCGCACAATGACCTCGGCTAAAGCCCCAACCAAATGGAGGTAGAGTTACCGTAGAAAACAGTGTCAACAATCGCACTGTGAAAAAGACGATCCCCAGAAATGGATACTAGCCTAGAAGTAGTGTGGCATCACCTTTTTGCCAAAAGACATCTCGTTCCGTTCAACCACCTATGAACCCCCCCCCCCCCCACAAAAAAAGTATGAATGTTCACGGCAAGATGATCCTTCAAAGGGTAACAGCAAAGAAAAAAAGTGTATTTTTAAACAGCCTAATTAGGACAAGCATGTCACAAAACAATTTTTCCGCCAAAAACAAAATTTTTTACAGCAATATTTATTGCGCAGGACTGATTTTAGTTTGCAACTATTTCACCCGTTTTGAATCGCGTGCCACAAAGTTGCTAATATACGTCACAGAGTAGCTGCTATACGTCACGGAGTGACGTATACCAGCCAATCCGCGGGCGTCGAAAAGCGGAAGTTTCAAATGCGGAGAGGTTGGGACTCCGACTAAATTACGTCCTGTGGCGTAAATATTGCTAGAAAAAATGTTTTTTCGCGGAAGATTTGTTTTGTGACATGCTTGTCCCAATTAGGCTGTTTAAAAAAACACTTTTTTTTCTTTGCAGTTACCCTTTAAGCGTCACATATTTCTTTTTTACTTTTTTTTAGCATTTTAAAAGCAAATTTTTGATCCAGCAACACTGTAGCTAGCGTGCTCTGCAAAGAAAATTCATCTATAAAAGACATTATTTTATGGACAAAAAGTGAATTGACGCCTGCATGCTTGCAACCTGCGACATATTTCTCGTACTGTGTATTTCGAGACACGGTCTACGCTGTGGCACCCCGACCTAGTACGGTCAAGTTGCTCTTTTGAGCAGCCTTGCTAGGCCTTTGTTTATCCGGAACTGTAGCTGCCTTGATTTCAAAGCCGTCGAGTGTCGAGTTCGTCGGTAAGTCCTAGATCGCAACGTCTGCCACGAAGTTCGAGGTCCCAAAGTACACAGATTCGCCGTTCTGCGATGCCCGAGGTCCACTAGAGCGGCAGACAAACAACCGACGAGCCTCGTGCATGTGCAGCGTGCACGCGAAGGTAGGTACCTTTGCCAGGCCTGCAGTCTTTTGGTGCTCGTGAAGTAAGCGCGAGCATACTTCACGAGTACTTGCTCTAGCAGGGCCCAGACATTACAACTGAGGAGCGTGCCAAAACAAAACAATCTACACGCCCTCAAAAAGTGAGACTAGAAGATAAAACACTTTTTTCATTGCTTGCACAAACGTGCCGCTACATGTAAAAAAAAGAAAAAAGATTACAGCTTGGTTTGGAGGAGCACGGTGCGAACCAAAACTCAGACCACATCAGAGTGCACACAAGTATACTTGGGTGTGGCACTCAATAAAGCTCAAAGGGTTAATAAAGCAATAAAACAAACGTTCCCACTTTCGTTCCCATCCTCATCGCCAATATTATGTTGCAGCCCTGGTTGCCGGCATAGCGACCACGAAGAAAAGATGCGTACGCCGCAAGCTTCGAACCCGAAAATCTGATCTTTATCGCGATGTGGATGCTCTATACACAAAATGACAATGTTGCCGACACAACAGAGGCCCACACTCACTTGGTCTTAGCTGCTTGCTGCACGGCCAGCGGGTAGTTGACCTCCAGCCGCCGCCGCGCTTCGACCAGCTGGGTCATGGTGTCCGGAGGCTGCTGCTGGGACGGCTGGAATCCGGATTCGGGCCCGGGGCCCCAGCCGGAACCAGAGACGGAGCCGCATCCAGACATCCCGCCGCCGAACGGCCGGCTGCGCGTCGGCCTGCGTGAACCACGTCGTGGTAAGTGGTGGCCCATCAATGACGCAGAATCTTAGCTTAATACATTGCAATCCACTTATAACGATAACGAGAAAACCTAAAACTTCAATCGTTCCAATCTTCAATGGACTAAAAATTGATCATTATAAGCAGCACATTGTTATACGTGGTATCGTTATAAGTGGACTGAACTGTATTGCCGTATCTACTCGGTTCTAAGTGCCCTTCTCCTTTTTTATATTCAAAGGATGCCAAATGTTCCAAAATTTCAGCAAAGAAATATTACTCTAAAGGACACATGCAAAGGAAAAAGATAATATATATTTTTTTAAACAGCTGGATGGAAAAAGGAAGTCATAATACAAATTTACAAGCAGAAAGAAAAAATCAGCAGAACCCATCCTTTGGGAATGATTATCTACGTTAATGCGAATAGCATCAAACGGTGCGGAGTTATGCGCGTTCGTCAGGTGGCCGGCACACTCTAGATACGCCAGCCCACTCTTGAGGCGATTCTAAATTTGTTGACACTTTCACAGCCCTGCGCACGATCTCCGCAGCCCAGCACGTGCGTTTGTGTCACTTAGGAAGGCGAGCAAAGCACGCGCCATACGCACAAACACTCAAAATGGTACCGACCAGACTTTCTGGCGTCTCAGCTAGTCTCAACCAACGGTACTCTAAACGGTTGTTTATATCTTTACCATAGGACGCGCTTACAGCGCTGTCACAGCTACCGGTGCGCGCGCGTTCCATGCACGAGGGCTCATTCCGCTCTCGTGAGGCTGAGCTAGAGGTCTCCCGAGCGCGGGAGAGGGTGAGCTAGAGGGAGAGGGTGAGCGCGGGAGAGGGTGAGCTAGCCCTCGTGCATGGAACGCGCGCGCACCGGTAGCTGTGACAGCGCTGCAAAGCGCATCCTATGGTAAAGATATAAACAAATGTTTAGAGTGCGGTGAATGACTGCCTTCATAGCTCTGTGGTTAGCGCGTCTGCCTGCTGATCAAAGGGTCAACGGTTCGAATCCCAGCCGGCGCCGGTCTTTTTTATTTATTTATCGACCCGCAGCGTAAGAGGTTAGATAGCCAGATAGATAGATAGATAGATAGATAGATAGATAGATAGATACATAGACGAAAAGTGCGTGAAGTATCCAAAGAATGCTATTCGCATTAAAATTTTGAGAGCTATATTTACGGCGCGAAACGAATTTGTAGTTGGGGCCCGCGGGTGCCAACTACTTAGGCTTAATTTTTTTTTCTTCCTGCAACCCACACTCGTGAAGTTTGAGTGTGGTATATAAGTGCCGTCTAAAGACACCGTTGTGGAAAGTTTCGATGCACTCTGTCCGTTAGATAACTTACTTTAATTTGTTTGCCCAAACAGCACTCAGCAACACCGCTACAGACCAACGATTCTCGACCACTGATGTTTCGAGAAACCTTCCTGGATTTGCAAAAATGATGGGTGGTATTGAACGATTACGACTAAAGTAAACTTTGAAGCCAATTTGAAACTCGAAAATGGAGAACAATCAACCCTGGACACTCTGCACACATGGTTTTGCCTATTTAGCTTCGTAGGACAGCCACCAGCAATAAAAGAAAAGAACAGTTTCATTGTTAAGCTTGGCTGACAGTTGATGGTTTGGGGACCCCAAAGAGGCCTTCAGGGACCCGCTTTTGAGAACCACTGCTGTAGATGCTACCGGCAGGCCATTTAAGACTACCGCGATATCCCGAGAGACTGCCAGTCTAAAATCTGTAGCAAATCGGATGAAAAAAGGGGCAAGCTAACTCTGAATATGCCATAAAAAAAAAGTTGAAAAAATACTAGTTTTAGATTTTGTGACCCTTGAAACTTGAAGTTGCAGGAAGGGGTGATGAACCAAAAACTACTGTCCTTCCCAGTCTCAGCAACGTTCGCTTATCGCTTACCTTGATTAGGTAACACCGTTTTTGCCGATGTCACCATTACCGTTGGCCAGGGCCCTGCAATTACTAGAACTGAACCATTTTTCGCTGTTTCAAAAAAAAAAAAGAAATAGCAAACCGGGCCAAAAATAGGGGGCGGGCTATCTTTCGGCGGTGAGGCATCTCTGGGGATGTCACGGTAGCCAAATTTACGGTGGAAGGCAAGACCACGCTGGGCGTGCCGCCGCTCCTCACCCCAAGGAGTTCTGCTTCGAGCGTGACGAAGTGCCCGATGTAGCCGACTTCTTGTGGGAGCGGGAGTCCCCTCTCGCCGTCCGGTGGGCTCAGGGGGTACCCGGGGACCTTGTGGTTCAGGATCCAAGTGTTCACCCTGTACACACACGTGCACGCGGAGGCAGAGTGAGCTCCTCTATAGTACAACCTCGAAACTGGCAGGCGTCGCCATGACACGCCGCAAAGGCCGACGTGTCCGAAATCCACTTTTCCGCTGGTGGATTGTGGAGCCTCCCAAAACT
Source organism: Ixodes ricinus (assembly GCA_037355805.1). Classification (NCBI taxonomy): domain Eukaryota; kingdom Metazoa; phylum Arthropoda; class Arachnida; order Ixodida; family Ixodidae; genus Ixodes; species Ixodes ricinus. The sequence continues at coordinate 2,672 of JAZHYW010055690.1, read as the reverse complement.
AAACGCATTGTCGGAACACCCAGTCTTCACTCGTCTCGGCACGCTATTTGCCATTTCTGAATTCATAACAGCGCTTGAAAAAAAGGGCAAATGAAGACAATGCCAAAATATATGTTCGAATTTTCCTGCGTTTTTCATTGGGGTGACGCCGCAGGTTGTACGACCTGAGAGTCAAGCGGGCAACCTTAAAAACAAAATTTCGCACTTCCTTTTTTTTTTTTTTTTGCTTTGGTTGGCGCAAGTTTTTTGGCATTAATTTTAAACCGTTTAGCTTCTTGTAAGCCGTCGGGAACAAGCTGTACTCCCTCCCCCATTACAATGTTTGACATCCCGTTTACAATGTTGCTGGTAGAGCCCCTTGGACAAAATTTAAAAGTTCAATGACTTCGCAATGACAAAAGTATTTTTGACTTGTAATTCGGGTTTCTAATCCAGATATTTCTATCAATATGTTGAAGCAATTTTGACGCAAGTCGGTGACTATCGAAATTTCTACGAAGCCGGAGTCCTTAACCACCCCCTCCAAATCCTCCCTCTACCCATTGACAGACAGCTGCCATTCGTCGTTTGTCTGTCGTAACTCCCCCTTTTGAAACATTGAATACGATGTGCTCGCTCAAACATAGCACAACCTCGAACCCTCGCACAGCCCGTGAAGGGTAGGTCGTTACAACTGGCTCTTCGAAATGTTCCGGTTCCCCTTTTAGGGCACAACGAATGAATGAATGATTAAAGGGGCACTGACACCCCAATCGTATTTTTTTTTTATTGACTAAAACAATGCAAATTGTAGTCATAAACATGCAAAAAAAAACGCATCGCAAAAAAAAAAAATTTACAAATACTGGATTTCCAAGTTTCGAATTTTGAGGGTAATGTCGCGGCATCGTTTTCAATTGTTTCTGATAATAAAAAACAATATGATTTTGATGTGTCAGCCCTCAAAATTCAAATTTTTCAGAAAAACCTTTTTTTTTTTTTTTAAATGATTGGGTAAGGCTTATTAGCTTACAAATAATGGTTTCCAATAACTTTCATTTATAAACATGCAGTATTTATCTCACAATAAATTACTTTCGACGTGTCAACAGCCCTCACTCAAAGTCTGCAAAGAGCTTTTCTTTTTTTTTTGCGTTTTTATTTAGTGTTGCTTCATACCCGTTTAACATAACCAGAACATCTCACCCTCATTGAAAGTGCCATTTACTCTAGATTTAGCTCCGTAGAAGCTTTCCAAGTTTAAAAGTATCAATGGCCAGGAGAACCCTTACATTCAAACAGAAAAAAATCCTGAAAATTTGGTATGAGCAATCTTATGCGGAGGGCAAGTTCGTCTGCTTCTTGCGCAGGGGGTAGCGGTGACGTCAGAACGCCGAGCCCTGATTGGCTGATCGCGGTCCCCTATCTGAGCGTCGTCTGCTCCTCTGCAACGTCGTCTGCTCGCAACGTCGTCTGCGTCTGTCTTACCTTTCCTGCGACTTTCGAAAGTGCAGAGGCCAGATTCACGAAACGATCTTACGCCAAAAATATGCGTAAGACAAAACTTAAAAACAAATTCGTATTCACGAAACGAAATTTTCGTAAGTTTTGCGCAGGTTACGACGAAATCCTACGACAGCTCCGAAGCTACGCACTTCTTACGATCAAATCAGCATGGCCGACAGCGTCGCGGTCGCGACGACCAACGGACGTTTATTTTTCTACGTGCGCTTCTCACGCGTCCCGACTTCAAGCAGCAAAAAAAAGTAAAAATTACTTGAACCAGACCACGACGAACAAGAACGCTGGATCCACAAACACCCGGGAAAAGCTCCAACGGCCACGATTCCACCGACACCGACCAAGCGAACTCGGCAGATAGGCCTAGCAGCCACTCCGACTCGGCGACCGTCTGCCCACGACCGGCTGGCGTGCTGAATGGAATATGCCCGCGCGACCCTTGTGAATCCTTCCCGTATTATACTGTGATCACTGACCTCAATTTTAGATTAAGAGGTCAATCTCTTCCTCTTGTCATCTCCTTGTTTTCCGAGGCAACGGTGACTCTCGCCGGTGAAAAAGCGGTGAATCTCCGACAGACGCAGGAAAGGTAAAGCAGCCATCGCTTTGACTAGCAGACGTAAAGCAGACGACGTTAACTGCGCCAACCCGCCGACGCCGTTAAAGAATGAGGAGTCTTGCCGCACACGAAAGGAGGGAAAAAGTATTTGGGAGGGAACTTGCGGACACTAACACGCTCACTCTCGGTTCTTAGCAAACAAACTTCGGCGTCTCGGGAAACCTCGCCAGTGAGTACTTTGACTTCCTCCTTGATGCGCGTCTGCTAGTTGTTCGACAAAAACAACGTACCGCTCGAGTTATTTCGTCTGCCCTCTCTGAAAGGCGAAGTCGAGCTCGCTCGTAAAGACCTGCACTTCCGAAAGTCGCAGGAAAAGTAAGACAGACGCAGACGACGTTGCGAGCAGACGACGTTGCAAAGGAGCAGACGACGCTCAGATAGGGGACCGCGATCAGCCAATCAGGGCTCGGCGTTCTGACGTCACCGCTACTTCCTTTCTCATGCGCAGAAGACGAAAATGAGCCCACTTGCGAGGCGTATTGGTTGAGACCCGAAACATGGTTTACGATTGATCCTGCCCTGTGATGTGATAATGTACCATCTTCAGTAACAC